>JBBBDQ010001433.1:2795000-2982500 GCA_037127315.1 Ascarosepion bandense
TTATAAAGACAATGTACACCTGTGTACACATATCCATCTACTTTTCACTCCCAAACGTGAGGGTATATTTCACATTTCATACATCTTAACAAACATTACACATATATATTCATTTATGTAATATATTTCTGTGACTTGACAGAAATATCATTAAAATCAAAGGCAGAAAAGACAAACCAGCGGCCGACTAATGTATGATCAACGTCAAAGGCAGTAAACACAAAACAATGAACGACAAATGTGTGATCGACATGTCTGTACTTGATTTGATCATAGACAGTGTGGTTTCGTTAAAGACAGGGGAACAAGGAATGCCACATTTATGATTAGGATGCTCTCCAAAAGGTCAATACAAATGAAGAAGGACTTATACCTGTGCTTCATTGATTATGCGAAGGCGTTTGACAAAATACGCCACACAGAACTGCTGGAAATGCTCGGCAGCCTGGACATATTTGGGAAAGACTTGAGAGTAATAAAGAATCTTTACTGGCAGCAAACCGCTTGCATACGGACAGGTAACGAATTGAGTAGATATAGAAAGATAGAAAGGGGCGTAAGACAAGGATGTGTCTTTTCACCGGATCTGTTCAACTTGTACAGCGAGAATATTTTGAGGACCCTAGAAGTTATGCCTTGATTCGTAATCGGATGCCACAATTTAAACAACCTAAGGTACGCAGATGATACAGTGCTGATAGCATATACAAAAAGGAAGCTACAAGACCTCCTACAGAAGGTAATAGAAGAAAGTAACAAGAAGGGACTAGAAATAAACTGCACGAAAACCGAATGCATGGTCATCAGTAAAAAGAGCAACCCAAAATGCCAAATACATGTCGGGGATACCAGAATCAAGCAGGTACAAAAATTTAAATACCTTGGAAGCGTTATAACAGAAAACGGAAAGTGCGATACAGAGATCTGAAAGCGAATTGGTATGGCGAAGGAAACATTCCAAAAGTTGAGTAAAGTATTAAGAAACAGGACAATTTCACTTGAAACTAGGAGGAGAGTACTGGATTGCTACGTGCTGTCCGGTCTTCAATATGGCAGTGAATGCTGGACAATGCCATCAAAGATGAAAGAAAAACTTGAAGCAACTGAAATGTGGTTCTACAGAAGGATGCTGCGAATATCATGGATCGAGCATGTGAGCAATGATGAGGTCTTGGAAATGATGGAAACAAAAAGGACATTAATACTGAGCATCAGGAAGAATCAGCTGAAGTTCCTGGGACACGCAATGAGGAAGGAGAGCTTGGAGAATCTGATGCTAAAAGGCCAGATAGCGGGAAAAAGAGACAGGGGAAAGCAACGGATAACGTATTTGAAGGACCTAATCAAGTGGGTGACGGATCAAGGATTGCATGGTGTAACAGAGCCACCAAGAATAAGGAAAAGTGGAAGGCCATGATCGCCTACGTCCTGAAGGGACAAGGCACATAGAAGTAGATATTTGAGATATACTGATCTCAACGTTTTTCTAGTGCCAAAAAACCATATATATATACGATGCTTGTGAAATGATTTCGAGTAACCACATTAACTTGAAAAGCAATAGCCTACGATGTTGAGGTGACAGATGAACATAGCCATAGATAACAAAATTAAACGAAACCCCACAAAGCAAAAATGCGTGGAAATTTCCGATTATATAGGTTCGGGATTTCCTGGTCAAAATCTGAACGCCGAGAAAGGAGAAGAAGTGAAGACAACCTACCTACCTATATACAGTAATTGTATGTTCTTAGCCTCTTCAATACGTAAACACTACTGCAGTAGGAAAAGTAGAGTGATTATACTGATTAGCAATGCACTATCAGAGTATCTTCTTCACACAGCGAGCGAGTCTTGTAGTTGTTTACATACTTTTATTTTCAATCGCCGATTTGATGTTTAGTCACGCAGTAATCTTTTAGGGTTACAACACAATCTATCTATCTATCTATCTATCTATCTATCTGTCTATCTATCTATCTATCTATCTATCTATCTATCTATCTATCTATCTATCGCAATCTCTTCATTATCTATCTATCTATCTATCTATCGAAATCTCTTCATTATCTATCTATCTATCTATCTATCTATCTATCTATCTATCACAATCTCTTCATTATCTATCTATCTATCTATCTATCTATCTATCTATCTATCTATCTATCTAGCTATCTATCGAAATCTCTTCATTATCTATCTATCTATCTATCTATCTATCTATCTATCTATCGAAATCTCTTCATTATCTATCTATCTATCTATCTATCTATCTATCTATCTATCTATCTATCGAAATCTCTTCTTATCTATCTATCTATCTATCTATCTATCTATCTATCTATCTATCGAAATCTCTTCATTATCTATCTATCTATCTATCTATCTATCTATCTATCTATCTATCTATCTATCTATTGCAATCTCTTCATTATCTATCTATCTATCTATCTATCTATCTATCTATCTATCTATTGCAATCTATCTATCTATCTATCTATCTATCTATCTATCTATCTATCTATCTATCTATCTATTTAACTTTTGCAGTCTTTTAATATGTTTCCCGTCATCTATTTATGCAACAATCTATCTATCTATATCACAGTTATTTCATATCTACTTCCATGTTGCAACTTTTTCCTATCTATCTATCTATCTATCTATCTATCTATCTATCTATCTATCTATCTATCTATCTATCTATCGCAATCTCTTTATTATCTATCTATCTATCTATCTATCTATCTAACTTTTGCAGTCTTTTAATATGTATCGCGTCATCTATTTATGCAACAATGTATCTATTTCACAGTTATTTCATATCTACTTTCAATATATTGCAACTTTTTCCTATCTATCTATCTATCTATCTATCTATCTATCTATCTATCTATCTATCTATCTATCTGAAGAGGCGTTAGAAAACTACAATTTCTTTTCCGTTATTGCTTTAATGCCATCGGCTTTATGTAGTTTAAGAATAGAAAAGGTTAACAGTTCCTTCATTGTACATTGTGTAAATTGTGTACCATGGGTTTTCTGTATAGACGCCGTCCGCCATTGTACGTGGCAATTAAAGACCACAACACAGTACAACATGTCCGTGCAAAATTAAAAGGTCATGAACACTCAGATGCATTTACTATTGTCAGAAGTGAATGAAAAAAGTTGACAGACCATAAATTTACAAAAAAGAAAAAGAAAAATAGACTTCTACCATCACTTCCGCCCGTACACGCAAGAAGAAAATAATCAACTTAGGTATATATGTTGTCTGAAATTCATATTCATTCATGTAGTTTTCGTTAATAAAAAGTGATTGAAGATATGAGCCTCGCAGACATTGTTAATTCATATTAGTAAACTTTTCTTTTACTTTTTATTTTTTTATTTATTTTTATTCTTTTTTAGAAATGCCACGTCTCTTGTTATTCGAAAAAGCTATTTTCTGTGATTTGAGTTAGTGAAAATCTACTGTTGGGTAAGTGAGGTGAGAAATTCTCGTTTTATGTCGCAACGAAGCACATCTGTTTCTTGTTATGTTCTAGGCTGACTACGCTTAAGAATTCCTCTATATTTTTTGCCAAGTTCACCATCATCAGTATCAGTGGAAAAGTCGGTTTCCATTGTCTCCTGTCATTTTCATCTTTTGTTCAAAACCCAGCAGATGACAAATTGTACAAGATTAAATTAATATCGGTCTCGTCCATAAGCAGAAGCTATCTTCTCGAAGATTATATATAAAATATAACACGCCTGCCCGAGGAATCTTAACGTATAGGATGCATTTTGCTATGATTCCAGAAGAGAACCATGAACTAAGAGCGTTGGGCATTTATCTCCCATAGCGATTGATTCAGCTCAATTACCATATAATAAACTTTCCAAATAATAATAATACGGTACGATAAACACATTTATAAATCTACGATTCGTCCATCCATTAAATACCGTTTCTATATCTTGTCTGGTGCTCCTGTTATTCACTTTGAGGTTCTCAACGTAAATCAAAAAGAGGAGCTGGAATGTTATCGATCCCGACTTTCCCATTTACGTCATGTGGCTTTTCTCCATCTTTTCTACAAATATTTTCATGGTAACTGCCCTGATGATCTTCTTTCTCTGGTGCCACAATCACATGAATCTATTCATGCTACTAGAATGTCAACAATTTTTTTGTTGAGGTAGTTAAATGTAACCCCTCTTCTACTCTAATAGTTTCTTTTCTCGCACTTCCCATTTGTTGAATTCCTTTCCGTTTACTTGCTTCCCTGATACCTTCTTCTTCTTCTTCTTCTTCTTCTTCTTCTTCTTCTTCTTCTTCTTCTTCTTCTATATGCTATGTCCCTTTAGGACGTAGGTAATCATGGCTTTCCATGTCTCCCTGTACTGGTAGCTCTTTGCAGGCTTTCTTCTGTTACCTCACTAAAACCTCGCTCTGCCATCCACCTGCTCAGGCCCTTCAAATATGTTATTCACTGCTTTCCTCTGTCTCTATTTCCATCTATTTAACATGCGAGTATCATATTCTCTAAGCCTTTCTTCCTCATCACATATCCACAGAAATTCAGCTGTCTCTTCCTGATACTCAGTATTAATTTTCTTTTCGTTTCCGTCTTTCCTAAAACCTCATCATTGCCCATATGCTCGATCCATGATATTCGCAGCATTCATCTGTTGCTTCAAGTTTTTCCTTTATCTTTGAAGAGATTGTTCAGTATTCACTACCATATTGAACGACAGACATCACATAGCAATCCACAACTCTCTTCTTTGTTTCTAGCAATTTTTTTCTGTCTTTTAATACTATGTTGAGCTTCTGAAATGCGTCCTTAGCTATGAAAATTCGTCGTCGGATCTCAGTGTCGCACTTTCCGTATTCCATTAGAATATTCCCAAGTCAGTCAGTTAAGTGCCATACGTGAAACACGCTTGGGTGATCATGTCTCGAAAGAGACATGACTGACTGGGCAGAAGATTATCCCGCAGTAGGTTGCCATTGCTTCTGCGGTAGACTGGTTGCCGACCAAGGCTATAGAACCCAATCTGTTCTGTTATTTAACCCATAACTGGAAGGAATAGACGGATTCATACGTTTCCCAAGAGTATTTGCGCGTAAGTGAATGCAATGAATTCAGCTGGAATTCGAACTCGGCTCCCCGATTTCTCGTTCCGAGCCGATATTCACTGCACCTCAACGCACATCACAAGTACTCAGTTTAAATGCAACATGAATTGTCATCTTCTATCGGCTTAACCCCAATCTATCTCTTATCCTTTTCACACCCATTGTACTTTGCTTTTTCTCTCACTGTAACCACTTGTACAATGGTGGAGGCTCTGTCTTGGAGAAATGATTAAAGAAAAATTACGAGGACAGATAAAAGTGTGACAGGACCGATGCTGTAATAACGTAGGTAAAGTACGTAGGGTGAAGTCTCTTGGTACAGTGGCAGCTTGAACAAATAGTGATAAAATTCTCTCTCGCGCATATTGAGATTCCATGAATTACCTTAGACTGTGCAGCAGTTCTGAGCCAATTACAACATCCCCAATGTCCGACAAACAATTATATCCCACGGATCTCGCCTCTTGCTCCGTTTATACCTCAAACATAAAATCCAACTTTAAACGAAAAAAAATTCAAGTCGTCGAGGTAATCCAAGTGAATGTAATATAGGCAGCTGCTCACTATCCCACCAAAAAGTAGCTCCAGGAGAGTTTCCCTGAAGAGATGGACGCTGATAAATTTGTGGATTCAGTAGGGGACAACTTCAAGGGATATTAAATGTGGAATGGCTATGTGCTGGATTTATTTTTCAATAAACCAGTCCTGATATTTATGGTTCACTTTCCAACCATGAAACCCGGGTTAGAATAAGTGTGCGGTATCTTTAGAAAGTGGGTTGACTCAAAACTTCTTTGTGAAATTAAGCAGTCTGAGGATGCGCGCTGTGGTGCAGTGGATATCGACACGGAACGAGCGATCGGGGTAGCGAGTTCGCATTCTAGTTGAATTCCTCGCTTTCACTTACGCACAAATACTCTTGGGAAAGGTATTATCCGTCTCTTCTCTCTAGCTATGGGTTAAATAACAGGACAGATTGAGTTCTATAGCCTTGGCTGGCAACCAGTCTACCGTAGAAAGCAATAGCAACCTACTGCGGGATAATATTCTGCCCAGTCAGTCATGTCTCTTTCGAGACATGATCGCCTAAACGTGTATCACGTATGGCACTTAACTGACTGACTAAATATAATAGTTGGAATCATGATTAAGGCTTTTATTGGTCACAAAGTGGGGGTCGGTTTTATATTGTTATGAAGTTATAAACTGATCCCTCACTAATTACTATTTAATAATATAATACATATCTTCCCCCTCTAGCTATGAGTCAAATAACACTACAGATTGGGTTCTATAGCCTTGGCTGGCAACCAGTCTACCGCAGAAAGTAATGGCAACCTACTACGGGATAATATTCTGTCCAGTCAGTCATGTCTCTTTCGAAACATGATCACCCAAGCGTGCCTCATGTATGGCACTTAACTGAACTTTTCTGAAGCCGTTGATCGTTGAGCGAGCAAGATGTCAAGTTATAGTAACCGATGGCTTGGCAAAAACTTCTGATCATGAAAGATTATTCATATAAGCAAGATAAACTGCAGTTGGAATGTGTGAACATTGAAAAAACGCAAACTTCCCTGAGCAAATGTCTATGTTAGTGATCCACCAGTCGCGCAAGAAGGTGGGTGTACTCAGAAAAACTAAGCAATCGGCCATTATGTATGTAAGCCTTTACAATTGTTCTAGGTATGAATTAACACGAGCTATTTGATTAGCAACTAGGTCCTACCCTTTTACAGTGAAACCGATAAAATATAACCGCAATTTCTACTCCAACAGCTTCTTTTCAATCACTTCCCAACTGTGGAATTCCCTTCCATATACTTGCTACCTCGACAGCTACAATCTCCAGGAATTTAAATGTAAGGTCATTAGCCATCTCCTATCTCATTAACTCGCATCCATTCTCTCAAGCTCTTTTTTCATTTACTCCGCCCCCATCCTCGGTAATCTTATCCGTCTATTACCCTCCTCCTGACGATTCTTATAACTAACACCTCTTTGTCATCACTTTCCCCTAGGTAACTCCCTGCGCAAAAGTGGCAATAGAATGCCATGCTTAGGGTGAAATGATTAAAAAATATACTACTTATATGGAGTTTCTTTATGCAACTTGGATGGAAAAGAGTGATGGTAGACTAATACGTTATATGAAAGCTTAAAAGATTTTACTCTAACATCTACTCAAAGATATATTCAGTAGTGAGACTTTTTTTACAATAGTGTAAATTTATCGGGCTAAGAATTCGCACTGACCATATATGTGTTGTGGTTACTCGAAGTTATTTCACAATAATCGTATTTATACTGTATTTTTGACACAAGAAAACGTTAATAGCTCTTTTCAATAGGTGGTATTTGACTACAGATTTTTCTTTCATATGATATCTCAAAATAATCACATGCTAAAGAGATCGGTATATCTCAAATATACTATGATCAAATCAGGTACAGGTATATTGATTAGAAATTAAGCATTAATTTGATCTTTTCTCAGCAGGTGATATGAACATGGATTTTTTTTTTGGTTGGACTTTTACGTTGTATATTACAAATGAAAGAGTTTCATAATTTGACATTTATTTTTTCTTCTGTACAGAAACAATGAAAAGAACACTCATTTTTACACAGTAAACAGCTTTAAAGAGTCACTATAGAATATGAGTCATTTATCCCAAAAGCGAAACCGTCTAGAGTTCCAACTCATGTAGGGCTACCAATGGCGGTAAAGTCAAAGAGAAGGCACAGCACTGAACGCGACAAACTCTTGAAGACACCCCCACCACCACTCAACAGACAAATATCTACACAATCTCAAGGGGTAAACCGGCGGAGCAGGGCAGCACCAGTCGGGCTTGCTTAACCAAAGCGGATCTTGACAAACCAAGAACCCAACAGCCGGATGAAACAAGGTTTGCTAGATCTCGACTGTCTCAATCCCGTTTCAGCCCGTTTCATCCCGTTTCAGCCACGAAGGAGGCGTTTGTTGCGCGGAATTCACCGTCCCTAAGAGTTATCCACCAAAACAAATTAATGGCGTCTGTTTGACTTCCCGCCACTCTTACCAGCGGGAGAAAAGGAGTAGGGAGGGGCGATGACGGTTCCAATACTCGGGTTCGACTGGGTGATGAAGACGACGAATAAAGTTCAAGAAGAGATCAGTTACTGTCATGGCGGCATCACCGACAAATTGAATGGACTCTTCCAACAATTGCTTATACCTCCCCTTACAAGTGGTGAGAGGGAGTAGCCTGAAGAGTGCGCCATCAGAGCGACCCGAAATAGCCGTGAGTCGGTCTACGAACACTGCTACCTTAACGACCTTTAGGAGTCCCAGTTCTAAGGCCGAGGGTCGAATCATAGAATTCCACACTAACTCGAATTATCGTTTCTACCAACCAAATTCCAAGTATTGTATTGTATTCTTTTGGTATTTAATATATATTCGTATTTTCCTATTTGGTTTATTTTTATGTTATTCTTACCGGACATTTAACCGGGTCCACGACAGTTACCAAACTCCAGAAAAGGCTGTAAACGTTTATGTTTGTTCACAGTTTAATTGGTGCACACACTCACGCTGAAAATGCGAGGAAAATTAGAAATATGGACATGAATTAAACATGAATCTAAAAAATAATGTTGTGTTTATAAATAGTCCTATCTAAAGCTAGATGTTAACATGGGTCCCATGCATAGCGCCAGACTCGTTCAGAGATTTACAGCAGCTTTCTAATATAAAGTTGTGTTTAAACACGCGTCTATGCTGACAGAGAACGTGCAGACATGGAAATCTAAAGACGCATTGGCATGGCCAAAGATGTATTTCAGAAGCTAACCATTGTAATGAAAGACGGGAAAATATTATTAGAATCAAAGAAAAGCGTGCTGGATTGCTATGTTATATCTGTTCTTCTGTATAACAGTGAATATTGGATGGACTCTACAAGGATGAAGGAGAGGCTACAGGCAGTAGAAAAGTGGTTTTACAGGAGGATACTGAGGATACCATGGACTGAGCACGTGACTAGCGACGAGTTGTTGGAGAGGAGGAAAAGGAGGAAAAAATTCATAATTAATATGAGAAACAGATAGATGAGTTTTCTGGGACACAGAACGTATATAAGGAAAGAGAGACAGGGAAAGGCAGTGTGAGATCTACTTGATAGGACTGAGCAAATCGACGACAGAGCGAGGTTTGCGAGAGAGATACGAAAAGGAAGAATTTTGAGAACGACAAGAGACAGAGCCAAAAGGAAGTCCATGATCACCTACATTATGAATACATACGGTACATGAAGAAAAAGATACACTCATAGATACACACACGTATGCAAACATACATATGCACATAAACATTTACACGTTTCGTTTCTTTGCTTACGATAACATTTTTTTTATTAGAACTAATATTAAATTAAAATATTTTTACAAAATGACTGTTGAAGATTTAAACTATATTTGCACCTAATTATTTTCGCTTTTCAGTATTTTAACTACAAAAATATCTAATACAGTCTGGTCTCTCTCTCTCTCACTCTCTCTCTATATATATATATGTATGTATGTATGTATGTATACAAATTAGTAAGAATGAAGAAAATGATTTCAACGTGCAAATTTAAAAGAGTGCTTAATATAAAAATAGAATAATAAATATTTATTATTAATTATTACGCTAGAATACGTGAAAGACTTCAAACTACTACAAAATTGTACATTTTGTTTGGACAATGAAAAAACAATGTCTCATCAGATAGTTACCAGCGGTAATAAGATTATTTATTAGATAGAAACAATGAGCTCGATGGATATTATCCAGAGCATTATAAAATATTCAGAGAAAAACTAAGAACATATTTAGACTTTTATAAATCAGGATTTATTTTGACAGTGTAAATTTACTTACATTGACTCATTCAGACTTGAAATATAAATAAATTCACTCAGAGTATTTTAAAAAAAATTTTATTTCCAATTTAATGTATATATTTCCCGTTTTATTGCCAAAATGTACAATCTGATAGTAGTTTGTTGTTTTCGGTATGTTCTGATATAATTATTAATATATACATATTTATATATATAGTTACACATGTCAATTTTTATAAGTCTTTCTATATCTGTTGATTGTAGCCCCTTCATATCTATATAGTTATCAGCTTCATATCTATCTATCTATCTATCTATCTATCTATCTATCTATCTATCTATCTCATTAATTTCTGTCTTCTTTGATTGGTTCTACAGAATCGCAAATTCATTACCAAATAACAGAAACTAAAAAATGATTAAGGAAATTCAACAGTAGCAACAACTAAAATGAATATCATGACATGATAGCGAATTTGATATTCCGAACTACTTCAAATAAAATTTTAGGACGGGAGCCGCCATTAATATAGAAAAGATCGATCACAGCCACTGGAAATAAGAATTTTCCTGAAAGTATTTATAAATTTCAACCGAAAGAAGTACTCGCTTTTCGATCCATGAATGAAAACTGAAGTCATGTTCTTAAATCGCCTCATCAGATCGAGTCTTTCATATATATGTCAAGCATGAAGTCAAATTCGTGCAGGTATATTTAAACTGTGAGCTGTATAAAACCGCCATCTTTTATCGATCGCTAAGAGAATATGGTTTCTCTTCTATTCAAATATAGTCCGTCTGTCCACGGCTGTTGGAGGATGCATGCTTTTGCATATATATATATATATATATATATATATATATATATATATATATAATCATATCACTCCAAGCAAGGTTTTAACGCTACTGATGCGCAGGGGGCTATTTAAGAGTAAAAAGATTAGAAAATACAAAGGACGAAACCATTTACTTTTCCTTCACGCTTTAATCTTTCTCTTTTCTCTCAAGGGATGAGACTCTTCACCTGTTCAATAGACGTGGGTGAACTGTGAACCAGGCGATAGTTTAGTCTATCTACTCCAATTGAAAAAAAAGGAAAAGAGTAAGAAGATAGGAAAAAAGAAAGCCGGAAACCACATCCTAAACAAGGAACAAGGGATGAGCCTCTTCACCTGTTCAAAAGACGTGGGTGGAGTGTGAACCGGGCGATAGTTTAGTCTATCTACTCCAATAGAAAAAAAAAGAAAAGAGTAAGAAGATAGGAAAAAAGAAAGCCGGAAACCACATCCTAAACAAGGAACAAGGGATGAGCCTCTTCACCTGTTCAAAAGACGTGGGTGGAGTGTAAACCGGGCGATACTTTAGTCTATCTACTCCAATTGAGAAAAAGGAAAAGAGTAAGAAGATTGGAAAAAAGAAAGCTGGAAACCACATCCTAAACAAGGAACAAGGGATGAGCCTCTTCACCTGTTCAATAGACGTGGGTAGAGTGTGAACCGGGCGATAGTTTAGTCTATCTACTCCAATTGAAAAAAAAAGAAAAGAGTAAGAAGATAGGAAAAAAGAAAGCCGGAAACCACATCCTAAACAAGGAACAAGGGATGAGCCTCTTCACCTGTTCAAAAGACGTGGGTGGAGTGTAAACCGGGCGATAGTTTAGTCTATCTACTCCAATTGAGAAAAAGGAAAAGAGTAAGAAGATTGGAAAAAAGAAAGCTGGAAACCACATCCTAAACAAGGAACAAGGGATGAGCCTCTTCACCTGTTCAATAGACGTGGGTGGAGTGTGAACCGGGCGATAGTTTAGTCTATCTACTCCAATTGAGAAAAAGGAAAAGAGTAAGAAGATTGGAAAAAAGAAAGCCGGAAACCACATCCTAAACAAGGAACAAGGGATGAGCCTCTTCACCTGTTCAAAAGACGTGGGTGGAGTGTAAACCGGGCGATAGTTTAGTCTATCTACTCCAATTGAGAAAAAGGAAAAGAGTAAGAAGATTGGAAAAAAGAAAGCTGGAAACCACATCCTAAACAAGGAACAAGGGATGAGCCTCTTCACCTGTTCAAAAGACGTGGGTGAAGTGTGAACCGGGCGATAGTTTAGTCTATCTACTCCAAATGACAAAAAAAGACAAGAGTAAGAAGATTGGAAAAAAAGCCGGAAACCACATCCTAAACAAGGAACAAGGGATGAGCCTCTTCACCTGTGCAAAAGACGTGTGTGGAGTGTGAACCGGGCGATAGTTTAGTCTATCTAATCCAATTGAGACAAAAAGAAACGTGTAAGAAGAAGATTGGAAAAAAGAAAGCCGGAAACCACATCCTAAACAAGGGACAAGGGATAAGCCTCTTCACCTGTTCAAAAGACGTGGGTGGAGTGTGAACCGGGCGATAGTTTAGTCTATCTACTCCAATTGAAAAAAAAAAAAAGAGTAAGAAGATTGGAAAAAAGAAAGCTGGAAACCACATCCTAAACAAGGAACAAGGGATGAGCCTCTGCACCTGTTCAATAGACGTGGGTGGAGTGTGAACCGGGCGATAGTTTAGTCTATCTACTCCAATTGAAAAAAAAAAGAATAAAAGAGTAAGGGGATTGGAAAAAAGAAAGCCGGAAACTACATCCTAAACATGGAACAAGGGATGAGCCTCTTCGCCTGTTCAATATATATATATATATATTTGTCATCCACATACAATCCTGTTTCGCCGTATGACAGATCATCAGTTTAGCTAGATATCTCACAACTCCTCATCTTTGCGGCTACACACACACACACACACACACACACACACACACACACATTCGAAGCCTTCAGTTTTTTAGTGCCCAATATATTATATATGAAAGAAAACTCAACACATACTTAAGCTGTTATAAATCCTGAAATTATTTCGGCCGTTGTGTAAACCCTAAACGGTCTAATTAGACCCGAAAAATCAAATAGTTTAATTTAATTCAAAATATTTAAAAACAGAAAAAGAAAAACGTTTAGCACCGAGAAAAAAATATTGAGGTAAAGGGAAGGGTAAAGGAGTATAAGGTTAAGCATCGAACCATCGATCGTACCGGAAATGCAAAAAAAAAAAAAAAAAAAAAGTAAACATACCCCAGCCCACATATATACAGCAAATCTTAAAAGAAAAAAAACAACAACATACTATACAAGAACAACACACGTAAATAGATATAATTACATAAAACAAACGTAGACAGACTCACATCTCTAAGAAGCAATATTTGCACACAAGGATATACACTCAATATACAAAAACTAAAAACAACCAAAATGAGAACAGAAAGAGGAAATTACAATTACAGCTCTAAAAAGAAACAAAAATGAGCCTTGGAAAAACAACTTATAAGTGTGTTACAAGACGCTTAACATTAACAAGAGTTTTCGCTCTATTTTACGCTATACATTACTGAAAGCGAGGTTTGTCTAGCACTAAACTCAAGCCAAAATTTAAGTTTTGTTATTAAGACGCAGGTGCTATCCACCGTACTAAAAAAAAAAAGAAGGAAAACATAACATGCAAAAATAAGGAAAAAAAAGTGAGAAAAGACAGTTATTAACAAAGGAAAAGAAAGTGATAAAGAAAGAGAAGGCACTTGTTACTAAGATCTCTGTTGAAGTCGATAAAAACCCTGAAACAAAATTTTGACATTTTTGTCTTTGTTCAGTGAGTGTTATTTTCTAATTGCTTCTGCCTTAAAAACAAAGGAAATTACTTTTATTCCCTTCAAACGTTGCTTTTCTCTCACAGCGAACCGAATTCAATGTCGGGAGGAAAAACGTCAAATGGGAGCCACTGTGAACTCCTGGAAAGTATTGCTTCTTGCTCTCCACTTATAATTGGTTTTTATGAAACAATATGTCACAGCTCTAGTTAAGGAGTCTACAGCCTTCAATTACTTTCAAGATTTCTGCAATAATCTGTCTGTGGCAATAGCCAAAACCGAAGTTTTATCAGACCACAAATGAAGAAGATTAAAGCGTGCATTGAATTCTAGCTTTCTGGAACGGATTAAGTAAAATGGAACAGCTTTGTTACAGTGGTTCGTGGTTCTGCGAATATCATAAAACCGAAAACTATGTTGAATTTCTTGATATTCTGCAAAAGGCAAAAGGGTGTACAGGTCGTCCATATTCTAGACGGACATCTTGATAAATTTAAGAACATAGGGGCGTGCACAGAAGAACTAAGCGATCGCTTCAGCCAGTATATACTGGAGTTAGAACGTCGTTACCAAGGATCGTATAACGAAATTATTATGGGAGACCACATTTGAGGAAATTCATGAAAATTATTTAGAGTAAAAGTGCTAATAGCAAAATACACTCACTGCTAAATTATGTGAAGTCTATTTTGTGTAATTTGTAGAATTTAAAAAAGGCTACTTTTTAATTATATGTCATTTTGTCCCTACTCTGCGTGAACAAGAATGTTCACATTCATCGGTTTTCCCAATGGAAATAGGACAATTTTGCAAATGATGATTCATTTTCTCCCAAACACTTTAACTAAGATTCATCAGAAAAGTTATATTATAAACCACAGGTGAGCGTTTGCATTTTGAATGAAGACAAAATAGAGGCTCTCAACAGGGATGTGCGTTATGTTGCTGTGGATATCGGCACGTAATGAGAAATCGGAAAGCCGAGTTGAATTCAATGCGTTCGCTTATGGGTAAATATCCTTGGAAAAGGCATTAAAACATCTTTCTCCCTGGCTACAGGTTAAATAGCATCACAGATCGGGTTCAGTAGACTTGATTGGTAACCAGTCTACTTCGCCCAGAGGATAAAAGCGTTTGTATAGGATCAACAGTTCTACCTGTAAAAACGAAAAGTTACAGTTACAGAAACATCCACTAGCGAATGGCCAATGACGTGGGGGTTGCCTATACTGACAGGAACCGACAAGGTTCAGTGTCTATACCACGGATTAGCTATCCTCTTATATATATATATATATATATATATATGATTTGTATAAACGTTAGTTTTAGTGGGTACACGAGTTTGAGTTGTGTACAAACTTAAAATAAGTTTTGCAGAAATATTAAATAATGCCAGAAAAAGTTTATTTAAAAATATATCTATATATATATAAAAGCCAAGATGTTTGTGTGTGTGTGTGTGTGTGTGTGTGTGAGTATGTCCTTTATACAAATCCACAATTTTCATCCGATTCTCACCAAAATTCACACAAATATTCTTTAGACTTTTGATCAGGTTATGGGCTACTTATTTGTTTCGATTTTTCCCCGAAGTCAGAAATCGATACTCCGATATCCGATCAGGTCTGATCAAGATTAGGGTTTCAGCCCTTTTATTGTGGTTCTTGCTGCAGAATTTGCTCTAATTTGGTTAAATTATAGTTTGTAGCCTCAGACATTGGTAGATCTCAGACGTTTCATTTTCCCCGATATCGAAAATCGATACTCCCGATATGGCTCATTTTCACAAATTTTAACCCCGATGAGTACGATAAGTTTTCATGGACTTACTTAGGATAGTTTATCCTTGGATGACTTATTTGACTCCAATATTGGAAATCGATACCCCGATATCTGATCGGGTCTGATCAAAATCAGGTTTTCAGTCTTATTATTTTGGTTTTTATTTCGTGTTTTGCTCTAAGTAGGTATAATTGTAGTTCTTAGTCTCAGCCATGATACCATTTACTCAGAAAACTTATTTAGTCTTCGAAGTTTAGTTTGTGACGGAAAACTTATTTGACATCGATAACAGAAAGCAAAATTTAACTTACCTTCATTCATTTTTCTTTCAATCTGCGGTTTCGCTTTAACTGGAACCAACTATTGCTTTTTAGTCTTTCAAGCCAACATCCAAAGAGACTGAGCTTGGATTAGTTTTAAAGCTTTCATTACACCCTAGCAACGCCGGGCTATACTGCTAGTATATATATAAAACGAATAAGTGCAAGGAAAGGAAAAGCAAAGAATAATAATTATTTTTAAGATAAATCGTTAGGAGAAAAGCTATATAAAAAAAGAGGAAAATAGGAAAAGACGCCAAAGTTACAAATATGAAGTAAATATGATAGAGAAAAGAGAAGTGATGGCCGAGTAATGAATTTAAGTTTGTAAAACGAAGATAAAATGAATTCGTTCAAGGTGGACGCACCCAGATATTCGAAAATTAGTTTTACACAATTTTCCAATTTTCGAAAGAACTACGTTAATACGATTTTGCACGGTAGTCGGAAATGGCGTAAAGCGAAGAAAAAAATTACTAATAATATTGCTAGAAAAAATGTATCCAGACCTAAAAATCTCTGCTTGCTTTGCTCTCGTTGATCGATATCCAATTTATTGCTATAGCTGAGGAGGGATATGACAGTATATTTGACTGCTTCCACTTACGCATCTTTTTGCTGTATAATTTTTGTAGGCACTTAAGCTTAAATAGATGACCTACGTTTACCTTAAAAGATAAAGGAATATTATCTGCATTCATTGCACCCCTGTCTGAATCTTGGGAAGGCTAAAATTTTTACAGTACCAGAGGATAAAAATATATGTTAAAGAAAATGAAAAAATAAATATATTAATATTTTTTAACAGTTTTAATATATATTAATATATATTAAAACTGTAAAAAAAATACGGCACCGTAAAATCCACTTTTTTGTCAATAATTTTCACCCTGTACAAGGGCCACTTGAAATTTAAGGCTACAGAGTAAGAGGCAAAGGGGAAAAGCTTTATGAGGTTATATGTATATAATATATAAGAATGTTGGCAAAGGGGAAGCATTCTCTTCGCGTTCGCTTCCATAATTTAGCGGGATTTGGTAGGAAGATGTTCGAGTGGAATATACATTATCGGAATAAGAAAGGCATAAGAATGTTTTCCTAACATGTGCGAAGCTTATGTGTATTTACACTACTCCCCTACTGGAGCGAGATGTGACACAAGGTCTTTTTTAACGTGGGGAGCCTGACCGCGTACAGACGGGCGAAGGAACAAAAATTCCCCAGTTCCCTCAACTGCCGGTTGAGCTTGTCACGGTGACGAGCACCTGGTCCACCCCTATCTTGTAATGGGGTGGCTTGGCCGCGGGACAGTTTACCCCGGGACCGGGCATTTGCATAGTATAATTGTTCTCAGATGCACCTCTGCCCTCGCGAACGGAGCTACAACTGAACCGCACTCTGTCTTCGAGGTCAGAGACGCAACTGAGAGATGATTCGGATCCCTACCTACATAAGATGAGTATGTGCGTATCTTATGTAGATAACTCTCCTACCCATCAGTAGTTACGTAGTGCAGGATTAAAAGAGGAAACCAAAGGTTTTTATTCTTGCTGCACAGGACCAATGTTTGGCACGTAGAAATTCTTCTTCTTTTTATGTGTCGTGTCCCTTGACGTAGGCGAGCATAGACTTCCATTTGGCTCTGTCTCTTGTAGCTCTCAATATTTTTTCTCTTGGTATCTCTTTCAAACTCCGCTCCGTGATTCATTCATTTTTTTATGTGCCGTGTCTCTTCAGGAAGTAGGCGATCATAGATTTCCACTTGGCTCTGTCTCTTGTCACTCTCAATATTTTTTTCTTGGTATCTCTACTAATCCCCGCTACTAATCCATTTGCTCAGAGCTAATAAATACGTCTTGTGCTGCATTCCTTTGTCTCGCTTTCCCTTTATTCGACTTGTGAGTATTAAATTCTTCAATCTCTCATTCCTCATCACGTGTCTCAGGAACCTCATTTGTTACTTCCTGATATTTAGTATCAGTTTTCTTCTCGTTTGCATCCTTTCCAACGCCTCACTGTTGCTCACGTGCTCTGTCCATGGTATCCTTTTAAGTAAAAGCACATTTCTGTTGCCTCAAGCCTCTTCTTTATCTTTGATGATATCGTCCAGCATTCACTTCCATACAGAGGGACAGATATCACATAGCAAGCCAGCACTCTTTTCTTTGTTTCTAATGAGATTTTCCTGTCTTTCAGTACTTTAGTTAGCTTCTGAAATGCGTCTTTGTCCATGCCAATGCATCTTTGGACTTTCATGTCGCACTTTCCAAAATACTTCACAGGTATTCGAATTTATTTATTTATTTTATTTTAGATTCTTTCACTTGCAGTTCGCATATTGTTCCTCTCTTTTTGCTGATGACCATGCATTCAGTTTTCTTGAGGTTTATGCGCAGTCCTTTCTTTTCACTTTTTGTTTTGCTACCTTCTGTAGAATGTCTTTCTGTATCTAATATCAGCACCGTGCCATCCGCGTATCTGATATTGTTGCGATTGTAGCCGCCAATCGTGAATCCTGGCAAGGCTTTTAGAAATTGCCAAGCAAAAATACTGAAAGATTATGTTAACCCAAAATCTAAATTCAGTGGAAAATATGCAGAAATAAGTGGCCATTTTGTAAATGGTTACACAGAGTTAGCAACCACTGACTATAAAACTTGACTGGAAGGAAACTGCAAGAAACTGGTATGAACATCACACAGAGCCAGTTACAGAGATAGGACCTGTAATAATTTTATGGAACTTTACAATACACACGGATGTGCGTTGTAGTGTAGTTGATATCGACTCGGCACGAGAAATCGAAGAGCCGAGTTCGAATTCCAGTTGAATTTATTGCATTCACTTACGCGCAAATATACTTGGCAAAAGTTTTAATCCAGCTTTTTCCTCGAACTATGGTTTAAATAGCAGGACAGCATGGTTTCTATAGCCTCGGTAAGTGACCATTCTACCTCAGAAAGTAATGGCAACCTACTGCGAGAAAATCTTCTGCCCAGTCAGTCTTGTTTCTTTCGATCGCCCAAGCGTGTATATTAACTGACTGACTGTCAACGCACACAGACAGAACAATCAAAGCTAATCGCCCTTGTGATCAAAGAATGTAAGAACAGAATATATTTTCTGTTATATCGCGGGAACGATATAAATAACAAGGTAAATTCCGAATGGAAAGATTTACACAACACGTAAGGGGTAAACAAATAACAGAGTTTATTGTACGGAAAAGTAAAAGTAACAGAGAGTTCATAAAATGGTAAGTCAAGACGGAATAGGAGCAGATGTCTAATCGTCTCTTATATCTTTACAACGATACTTCTTAATCTCTTCGGCGAATTAGCTGTCGAGGGTGATAGCATGTTCCATTATAATATCTTCCCCTGAGTTAAATTCTTCCCTAAAATTGTGCTTTTAATATTTTTTTCGCTTTGGGTTTGGACATAGGCGGTTAATCGTTTTCCTATTCCTATCACTTTTTCTCCCCACATTTGGAATTGGTATACCTTCAAACTTTGGAGAATCAGCGGTTTTTGGAGTTTTTTTTTTATCATAGTTGATACTGTTTTTCTTGTGAGTTCTTTTCGAATCCTCGTTCGATACTGTCATTTTTCCTTGTGAGTTCTTTTCGAATCTTCGTTGCCACAGTTATATCGCGATATAACAAGGTAAATTCCAAGTTGAAAGATTTACACAACACTTTCATGTTGATATAGCAGTCCTTGTAGATCGTAACGTATTTTTGAAGATATTAAAAACATGTTTTAAAATAATTTTGAATTAGAAATCTCCCCCACCCAAAAAAAAATATTGAACATGAGAACAACAATGATTCCACTTGTATTTGGAGCCCTCATTTTGATAGAATTCCTGGTAGCCCAAGCCTTGAAGAAATACAAAGTATTGTACTCAAAAGTACTGCTCACACATAACGAAGAGCTTAATCTATGTAAAATGTATGTGACCTTAGGTTTTTGTTTTGATTTAAAAACAAATGATTAGAGGAAAATATCATGAAATGATTTCCGACCTTAGGTCTCTGGTTGGGACCCGGAAAGAAATGTATATACAACAGAAATAATGATTTGTCTCAAGTTCTATGGAAAATCAATATATTCGATTATGTTAATAGTTTCTGCTCAAGTTGCATGTATTATCCAGTTTGGTTGTTGGGGCGACTGAAAATTTTCAAGCGATGTAGTTTCTGTCATTTGGTGAAGTTCTTTGCTATTCTGTAGCCCCAGAAAACCGCCAAGTCTTATATATATATATATATATATATATATATATATAGTCATCCGCAGACAGATCTGTTTCGCTGTATCGCAGCTCATCTGTACGGTTAGACATCCGATTCCTTTTAACCCACGATTGAAACCCGACCGAATTGGCGTTTGTTGGCGATTCTACCTCTAGGGATATGGGCGTTCGGTAGAAGAAGGCAAACTTTTTAGTGTGTATATTGTCATTATGTCCGCCCAATAGCCAGAGTGCTCTAATCCATTACTGAATGAGCGATGCGTACATGCCAGAGTAGCTACTGTTTTTCAAAGTCTACCATACCTCCAGAGTGCTCAATCAGGGTGTGATATATATATATATATATATATATATGTATATATATATATATATATATATATATACGATTGAAGACAATAATAATGTTGTCCTCATGAAACTTCGAAGTCGGTATGAAGATGCTCAGTTAAAGAGACAAATTCTTTTAAATAAAACTACATATATATATATATAGTCATCCGCAGACAGATCTGTTTCGCTGTATCACAGCTCATCACTACGGTTAGACATCCGATTCCTATTAACCCACGATTGAAACCCGACCAAATTTGCGTCATTCGGCGATTCTACCTCTAGGGCTATGGGCGTTCGGTAGAAGAAGGCAGACTTTTTAGTGTGTATATTGTCATTATACCCGCCCATTACCGAATGAGGGATGCGTACATGCCAGAGTAGCTACTGTTTTTCAAAGTCTACCATACCTCCAGAGTGCTCAATCAGGGTGTGATATATATATATATATTAAATCGAATATTGCAGACATAGGAATGAAAGTTTTCAAGGAAGATGGAAAAGCGAAGGAGAAGTAATGGCAAGATTTTAAAAGTTAAAGCTACAAGCAGAAGTGGTAAAAAAAATGGAAAGAAACTGATGTGGCGAGAATAAAAAAATAAAAGAAGTAAACATTTTAAGAATACAAAAAGTGGACTCAGACGAAAATATAAAAAAAATAAACAATAACGATGAAAGCAAAATAAGCAAAAAACAAAAAACAAAAAAAAACTATGAAGCCGAGATATTTCTTCGAACAAGTTGGAAAGAGACGGCAGAATTATGTGAAAGTAATGGCGGATAATTATGTTGGTGATTTGAAACGCCGCAAGTAAGCAACATAAACGCGCTAATATCGAGACACCAGCTGTAGAAGTTTTGATGATTGAATGATTAAAAAGGTATTAGAAAAAATAAGGAAGGAATAAAGCAAGTGGAAAGAAACTTCAAAATTTCGATATTAAATGTATGTGTTTCTTTTTATAAGAAAATAGAAATGTGGGTGATCAAATTTTGTCTAAATATGAATGCCCTAAAGCTGTTAATTGAGAAGATGATTTTCATATTCGACAGTCTCATTCGGTAACTCTTTTTTATAAAGTCTTAAGAGAACAGCGAAGAATATTCTGAACTATTCACTGAAAAGTAGTGGTAGGAGTAAATATGACTAAAGAAGGGGCGTCGATGTTCCGGCAAAATCCACCTTTAAAGAACGTTCAAACTTAGTTTTCTTGCATAGTTACGTGCATAAAAAAGGAAGCGAAAAGAGAAAAAACTGTGATAAAACTAGAGAAGAGGATGAGAAAGATAGTTTAAAAAACGTAGAATATGAAGAAGAAGAAGAAGCAGAAATTACAACCAAAAACTGGAGAAATTAAAATATAAAAGGCGGAAGAAGAAGATGATGATGATGATGATGAGGAGGAGGAGGAGGAGGAGGAAGAAGAAGAAGAAGAAGAAGAAGAAGAAGAAGAAGAAGAAGAAGAAGAAGAAGAAGAAAGTAGTGAAATTAGAATAAAAAACGGAGGAAGATGATGAGGAGAAGGAAGAAGAAAATAGAAAAATTAAAATGGAAATGCGGAGGAGGAGGAGGAGGAGGGGGAAGAACAAGGAGAAGAAGAAGTAGAAAAAGAAGAAGAAGAAATTATTACTAAAGAAAATAAAATGTTAGGGAAGAAGAAGAAGAAGAAGAAGAAGGAGAAGAAGAAGAAGAAGAAGAAGAAGAAGAAGAAGAAGAAGAAGAAATTATTACTAGAAACTAGAGAAATTAAAATGGAAATGCGGAGGAGGAGGAAGAAGAAGAAGAAAAACAAGAAGAAGAAGAAGAAGAAGAAGATAGAGAAGAAATTATTCCTTGTCAGTAGAGAAATTAAAATGGAAAAGAAGGTATTAACAAATCGTTGAGAAACGAAAACGAAAAGTCGGAATAATAATAATATTGATGATTACGACTCATACAACTACAACTGTCACAGCCAGTCAGTTAAGTGCCATACGTGAAACACGCTTGGGCGATCATGTCTCGAAAGAGACATGACTGACTGGGCAGAAGATTATCCCGCAGTAGGTTGCCATTGCTTTTTGCGGTAGACTGGTTGCCGACTAAGGCTATAGAACCCAATCTGTTCTGTTATTTAACCCATAACTGGAAGGAAGAGAGGGATTACTACCTTTCCCAAGGGTATTTGCGCGTAAGTGAATGCAATGAATTCAACTGGAATTCGAACTCGGCTCCCCATATTTGTTGTTCCGAGGCGATATCCACTGCACCACTATGCACACAGGATAAATAAAAGGGCGGAGGAAGAAAATCAAGATGAATTACATGAACCCGTAAAAGAAAATAATGAAAAATTATCATTATTTATTTATTTTTCTTTCTTCTTATTCAACAGCGAAAAGTCGCCGAAGATACAAACACATAAAAAAAAAAAAAAAAAAAAAGGAACAGAAAAAGAGATTTATAAACAAGTTATAAATGAAATGGAAAACGTATGAAAGAAAGTTGAAAAGTAACGGTATATCAATCAAAGCGAATAAAAGTGTGTTTTTCCGCGCCCACCTCACTAGTGAATGGGACACAGGTCGGGGTTTAAAGTAGATTAAAGCAATACCGTGCAAATCTTACCCAAGCTCACTCAGTAATTCCCATATTGGGGACGCCTCAGGTACTAAGCAATAAAACCCATTTCCCCATCTTGAAGGCTATATACTGCCTGAAGGGAAGGCCACCTGGGGTTTGGAATGGAACAAAAGGAGACTCTTAATAAAGAAAATAGTAAGAATTAAACTGAATTTAACAGAAAAGTATAGAAAAGAAGCCAATCTCAAGACTGGAATCAAATAACCAAATATAAAACAAATACAATAATTTCCAGCATTTTGAACAAATTGTAACCCATGAAGATGGAAGTCGTTATAAGAACACTTGCAGCGATTTCTAAAACTTCTTGAAAAAAAATATAGTTCTAGTAACTCGAAACCAGTAAAGTGTTTGAAATATATCAACAAAAAGTACCACTGGTTAAAAAAATACTTTCGCGTTCGGAAATGAAAGGCTTGGTCGGCTATTAAAATTAGTTTCTCTTTTTCACTATTATTCTAGACAACCACCACCGATAATTTTATTTCACCAAGTTTGTACCCAAAATTTCAGTTTTTATTTTAGTCATCTTTGCACCCACCTTCTTTGTTCCTCAAATTTTCTAAATTTCACTTTTAGTCTGATATTTCATTCTATTTCGGATTTGAAATCAACTGCTTAAAAGGTTCGGTAACTGTGTTGGACCAAAAAGTTTTTTCCGCCTGAATCCATTTTGCACATATACAAATCAACCATTCGAGCGTGCTTGGAATACTGTTGTCATTATCTGGTCAGGCGCCCCTGATGTTTATCGCAGTGTTCTCGACAGGCTCCAAAAGAGAATCTGTAATGTGATTTGTCTCGAATTGGCAGCACGACTTCAACCACTTTCTCATCGTTGAGATGTGGCTTCCCTCTGTCTTTTCTATAAATATTTTCATGGCTTCTGTTCTAACGAACCTAGGTCACTGTTGCCCCCATCCACAAGAATTTACTCGGGCAACCAGACTGACAACATGGTCTCACATTTTTAAAGTTAGATAAACCAAATGCAGGCGATAGTTCTACTCCCTCAGCTTCTTTTCTCGTGCTTCCCGCCTGTGGAACTCACTTCCATATACTTGTTTTCCTGACGGCTACAACCTCCAAAAATCTAAATACAATGTCAATTCCCATCTTCTATCCACTTAACTCCAGCCCTTTCTATATAACCCCGTGAATCTTATTCTTTTCCTTTCTCTCTACATTCGCAACTGTCTTCACTTCTGTGTTCATATCATTCTCTTGCCCTTTCTCTTTCACCCCCTGTAGCTGGTTCGTCTTTCTCTTCACTCTCCTCCTGCCTAAAACTTTAACTCTCTTATGTAGCCCCCTGCACATCAGTGGCGGTACTACCTTGCTTGGGGTGAAATGATTAAAAAACATTTAAAAGTAGAGTATTTACAGTGTTGGATTGGTTGTTTGTTTTATGTTCTTTTACGGTTTGTCAATCATTTGAAGATTATTTAAAGCCATAAATATATATTTTTTTAAATTGCAAGAACTTTGTAGATATATTAATGATTTACTGATACAGGTCCCAATAATCATCCACTAGCTGGTAGGTGTGGAAGAAGAGGTGGATGCTAACGTTTTCTAAGCATATTTGTGCGTAAGAAAATAGTAACACACACACACACACACACACACACACACACAAATATAGTTACCTCCACTAATACGTGGGAAAAACAACATAGTGTAATGAAAAAGGCCACAAACTTAACGAAAATAAAGTTTTATCGTCAAAATGTTCACGTTGTTATTAAGATGAAAAACCAAAGTATTTTTTAATTATCTTTTGAAATTTGTGTAAAATTGAATTGAAAAATAATAAATCTAATTAAATTATGACATTCTTCTTCTATGTCCACTGTCCTTTCAGCACTTAGGAGATCATGGTTTTCCACGTCTCCCTATCCCTGGTGGCTCGTAGTATGCTTTCTCCTGTTACACCTTGCAACCCTCGTTCCGTCATCCACCTGATCAGGCCCCTCGAATATGTTACCCACTACCTTCCTCTGTCTCTTTTTCCCCTCTACCTGGCCTCTCAGTATCAAGTTCTCAAAGCCCTCCTTCCTCATTGCATGTCCCATGAACTTCAGTTGTCTCTTTCTGATCCTTAGTATTAATTTTCTTTTGGTTGCTATTCTTTCCAACATCTCAGCATTGCTCGCATGCTCGGTCCATGATATCCACAGCATCCTTCTGTAGAACCACTTTTCCGCTCTTTCAAGTTTTTTCCTCATCTTCGATTATATTGTCCAGCATTCACTGCCGTATTGAAGAACTGACATCACATATCAATCTAGAACTCTCTTTGTTTCTATTGAAGTTTTCCTGTGTGTTATTACTTTACGCAGCTTCTGGAATGCGTCCTTCCCCATACCAGTTCGCCTTAGGATCTCTGTATCGCACTTTCCACCTCCAGTTAGAACACTTCCTAGGTATTTAAATTTATTTGAACAATATAAGGTATGCAGATGACACGGTGCTGATTGCAGACACTGAAAGAAAACTACAAGACCTCCTACAGAAGGTAGGTGTGGAGAGTGATAATAAATGACTACAAATAAACTGTAGAAAAACTGAATGCATGGTCATCAGCAAAAAGAGCAACCCAAAATGCCAAATAGAGGTGGCATCTACTAGAATTATGATATTATTTAATTAGAAAAGCTTCTAATTGCTTTTGTAAGTAATATTAAAAACATTATTGTCTGAAGAAATACTATTTTTTTGATGAATAATGAATTTTTAAATGATTTCTTCAATTTTTTTTACATTTTAATTATAATAATGTATAATAGTTTAAAATCGTGTAAAATTCTGTATTTGGTCTCTGGATGGTATATAATAATTAAGTGTAAAGCACATTTACGAGTCCAAAATTGCAAAGATTATCAAACGTAGTTGTGCCAACTACTTTTAGAATAATATTTATTTACTTAATACGTTCCTTATTTTCATGTATGGTTGGCAAAAACTGTCATTATTATGAAAAGGTTTTGTAATTTAAGAGTTTTGTCCCTGCATTTAAATTTTTAGCCGTCACGAAAGCAAGAATATGGAAGAGAATTCCACAGACGGAAATGGCGAGAAAAGAAATTGATGGAGTAAAATTGTCGGCTGCGTATCGTTGATCTAACTGTGAATGGGTGGGACCCAGTTGACAATCTAGTTGCACGAGTAAACACCTGTTGCACAGGCACCAGTGACTTAAGTTCGTTGGAGCAGAAGCCATGAATATAATATCTATCGAAAAGAGGGAAGCCACATCCCATCGGTGAGAAATTGGCAGGAGTCAAGTCGCCAAGTCGGTACCTATCACATTACTGATTCGCCTTTGGAGCTTGTCAAGAACACTGAGATGAACAGCGGGTGCGTCTGACCGTATATGACAGCTGTATTCCATGCACGGACGGACGGTTGATTTGTATGCGTGTGAGATGGTTTCAAGCGGAATAAACGTACTGGCCCGACACAGTGACCCAACCTAACTAGCAGTGGATTTCGCTATTGACTTAATGTAATCGCTCCACTTGAGATCGGAAGATAGGATGAGGCCGATGAGGCGCACTATATTGCTCTCAGAGAGACTTGCTTGGTCTATGCTTATGGGAGGCAGGAGAGGGTGCCTGTGATGATTGACAGACAGCAGCTTCGTCTTAGACTCATTGTTGTCTTTAGAAAACAGTATTTGCGTAAATTAATAAGAAGTGAAGGAAAAACTTCTATGTAACGCGTTTAGTTAGCATGGCTTGTATCAGCAAATCATTATTACCCACGAAAAAATACTTACTATCTAAATATAACTTCCTGGCTTTAAATGACCTGCAAACGGTTGATAAGACGTAAAAAACAAATCACTCAATGTAATATTGACGTAAGTTATTTGCATATTTATTTGTCCTGTTTTACATATTTTGTGATCCGGCTGTACAAATATACGAAAAATCAGTTTAAAGTAATTTATTACTATCAGTGGGATTTCTAGAACTAACAAAAACTTATTAAAATAACAAGTACTTCTTGATAAATCTCGTTAGATGTTTATTTCGTAGAGTTAAAAACATGTAACATATTTAGTATTTGCTTATATTTCTGAGATGAGGTAGTAATTACAGTATTTACATTATTCGGACTGTTGTCCTCATCTTTGTTGCCATTTGTACGACGTTTCGGTCGTTGTTCGCTCCGGTAACTTGCATGATGTTATGAGACCTACCCTTTTTGGACAATAATCAACTCTTTCTATTATTATGAATACCGGAAGAATATACCTCTCGGCGTGGAATTGAGTTGGGTTGAGTCACCCCGGTCTAACACTTGGCAGTCAAACTGACGTGTAACACTCTTGTATTTGTTTTCCGTTTAATATATGTGTTTCACTAATTCACGAGTTCGAGTTTTCTTCTGGACCTATTCTGGGTCCAAAACACACGGTTATAGGGAGATAACTCCTGGCTTCCAATCGTGACATTACTACTACGCAAGGAATAAGAATGATATACCCCAGTGATTGTAATTAATGTTTCGGTTCGTAATTCCTAGCAACTGAAGAAGGCCGGTGCGTACAACGGCCGAAACGTCGTACAAAAGACAACAATGATTAGGACAATAGTCCGAATAATGTAACTAATGTAATATACTTATCGCCAGATGGAGTACACATAAACACATGAGTACCTACAACAATTTATTCTCTGCCGATAATTAAGCATTAACAACGTTTCAGTGTAGGATGGAGTCATTCAAGTAGAAGTGATTGTTTATAACGCGATAGAAATTGAATTTACCGATAACTCGGCTGCAAAATAGAATTGCAGTAAGTATAATACCAATATTACCAGTATTATAATACCAGTTCTTCTTCTTCTATGTGCCCTGTCCCTTCAGGACGTAGGCGATCAGGGCTCTGCATGTCTCCCTATCCCTTGTGGCTCTTAGTATGTTTGCTCCTGTTGCTCCTGGCAACCCCCGTTCAGTCATCCACCTGATCAGACCCTGCAAATATGTTATCCGCTGCCTTCCTCTGTCTCTCCTTCCTTCTATCTGACCAGTCAGTATCAGGTTCTCCAGGCTCTCTTTCCTCATTGCATGTCCCAGGAACTTCAGTTGTCTCTTCCTGATGCTCAGCATCAGTTACCTTTTTGTTGCCATTCTTTCTAATACCTCGTCGTTGCTTGTATGCTCAGTCCACGATATCCGTAGCATCCTTCTGTAGAACCACATTTCGGCCGCTTCCAGTTTTCTCCTCATTTTCGATGATATTGTCCAGCATTCACTGCCGTATTGAAGAACCGATATCACGTAGCTGTCTAGAACTCTTTTCTTCGTTTCTATTGAGATTTTCCTGTGTGTTAGTATTTTGCTCATCCTCTGGAACGCGTACTTAGCCATGCCAATTCGCCTTCGAATTCATTAAAATTACTTTTAATATTTTTTCCGTAAATTTTATTGTAATATTTTCATTAAAAGTTTTATATTTTAATAAATAATAATAATAAATTTTTTTTTCAGGAGTGTATCAATGACAGGACCAAACAGGTTCGACAGTTTGGCATTGATATGTTTAATATTCATATGTTTGCATGATCTGTACAATACGTTTTGTTTTTCATTACCCTATACTTTTTGCGCATGTCCTGCAGATACGATTTCTGTCTCCGTTTATGCTGTAAAGAAATTATTATTTTGTGAAACATGTACCGAAACATGCATAACATTTTAATGGACATATAAACTATTTTATGCTCTCCTGTAGGCCGCATAGAATCTTTAGAGGTATCGCTTTTGAAAGGATCGTTGTAGTTTGCTCAACCCTGAGTTATATGAAAAGAAATCTGTTTTGTTGTATTTGTTATTCAACAATGATCTGGCACATATAAATGTATATATCATTCTCACACAAGAGCATTTACATTTCCGCATCGTATAAGAAATCCTGTTATATAATTTTAAATTGGAATCGACAGATTATAGAGTTTAATGCATGAACATTCCATAAAAGCTCTCTGTTATCTCTCTCAAAATAAAGAAAACTATTTAAAATTGTCGAAAGTTTTAAAGGCTAAATGTAGGTATTTGAAAAGGAGAAAACGTTATCATTACGTATTATGTTGAATAGAATCTTTTATCAAAATAAACCAGATTAAAATGCATTATGGGGGAATTAAAAAAGAGTAGCAGACATCATCCTTGTAGAAACTTGCATTAAAATATATTCAAATTTTTGATGCACTAGTGCAAGTTTTAACCGCTTTCCACTAGCCTGAAATCGTTTTCTCCCGAGAAATGGATCTGTGAGAGACGGGTTTGCTTCATTTGTACCGTGATTAGTCATTAAGAAAGACAAGACGTATTCCAACAAAAAAGCCGAAATTATACTATCTGTATTTCTTTCGCTTTCATACATATATCGCCGAGCAAATGCTTTTGTGTTTAGTATTGTGGATGAAAATTCTCTGTCTTTCCGATGCGCTGAAACTCGAAGTGAGATCGATTCCAAAGGTGGCTAAAAGGCAAGAATACTTTCAGGGCTTCTGCTCCGATGAGCTTAGCTCACTGGTGCCTTCTCTGCATGTATTTACATGAGCTACTAGACTAGCAACTACGTCCCACAACTGCAGCTTCTACTCTAACAGATTCTTTTTCCGCACTTCCGCCTGTGAAATTCCCTTCCGTATACTTGCTTCCCCGACAGCTACAATCTCCAAGAATTTAAATGTCAGGTCAATTGTCATTCAGTGATTGTAAAATAATTATAAAATATTCATACTGGAAGGTGGTTGTGAGTAAAAGAGACAGCCATAGATGTGATTTTTGCATCGGGGACGTCAATATATATGTATATATTCACCCTTTCACCCCTAAGAATGTTCTGGAGGAGATCGAAAGTACTTGGGCTAACAGGAACTACGACACCTTCCATTATGAATTCAAACTTAACATCAAGAAAATAATCAGAGAACAAGAACAAGAACGGATTATTGTAAAATTAGACATAGTATATATATATATATATATATAATGAAACATCATTGAATGAAGATATGCTGCGTAAATATACATACATACATATATATCAGCATGCAGTGTGGGTATAGAAGAATCCAAAGGAGTATCCTGTATATACAGTGGTAGGATAACTCTCTAAGAGAGCTCTAAGCATATATGCATATAAATACATATAGAGTAAATATAAGAAAAATTAAAACAGACACGTTATTTCATGGTGAATCGGAAGTGAAGCCCTATTTCAGGCGAACCATCGTCAGATTCCGTCTTTATTTTACAAAGGATTTTACATGATTTTACATGATTCGTGTAAAATCCTTTGTAAAATAAAGATGGAAGCTGACGATGGTTCGCCGGAAATAACGTGTCAGTCTTAATTTTTCTTATATATATATATATATATATATATATATATGTGTGTGTGTGTGTGTGTGTGTGTGTGTGTGTGTGTGTGTGTGTGTGCGTGCGAAATCTTTGAAAATTATATGACTACATTTTTTAACTTACTGATAAAATCTGGCCAGCTATCGTAAGCATTGTTGTGACCAATTCTTTTTCTCGATAAACGATTTCGATTTGCAACTAGAATAAGTTTCAAATAACATGGCAAAAATTAAAGATTTCTTTGAGAAAATTCAGCAACCAAATCTCTTTCATTTGCTGCGAGCAATAAACCCTGGAATCCGAGAAAATATAGTATTTAAAGCTAAGAGGTGTGCACTCAGTTTACCCTTTTGTTAAAAAAAAATATAATAGTTTAGAAAAAAGAAACAATTTTTTTTCTTATCAGTGATGACGAATCATTTCAGTTTTAAGATTATAAGCAATTCTGGAATACAATTTTCGGCAATTCGAAAACGTGAAACTAATAGGCGGCTCCAGTGCCCGTTTTCGACGAAGTGTTTTTTTTTTCTGCTTCTTCCGAGATGTCATCTTTTCATGTCATTTTACTTTCGTTTTATTTTTTTTTTCATTCGCCCCGCGGCAAATGACGGCGCGAATTTACTGGACAGATAAGCGAAAAGATCAGTATTCACTTCGCTGTTAAAATGCCTGGAGCAGTTTTAATATAAACTGCAATTCCTCTTCTGATATTTTAGCAACAAACGACAACCGGATCAAACAGGATGTGAATAAATATTTACGTAGAAATATACACACGTTTCTGTAGTTCATCATACGCACACTTTCCTATCAATCCATGGGAAATACATAAATTAAATTGCATAAATGTAGATTAGCGTGTGTGCATAGCGATAAATACTAACACACACACACACACACACACACACACACACACACACACACACACACACATATATATATATATATCTGTGTGTACGTTTGTGTAGGTTTGTGTGTGTAGGTTTGTGTGTGTGTGTGTGTGTATATATATATATATATATATATATATTTTATATTGGCTCTGTAATTTTAATTACATTGGGCTCTCCTCCTGTATCATTTTTTAATATTAAAATTTTTAATATTAATTAGGATATATTAATTAAAGTAATTTAATAATATATATATATATATATATATATATATATATATATATATATATTATTAAATTACTTTAATCCGAAACGGAAAAGTAGGAAGGTAAATTCCAAGAACCTGATCCTAATTAATATTAAAAATTTTAATATTAAAAAATGATACAGGAGGAGAGCCCAATGTAATTAAAATTACAGAGCCAATATAAAATATACACGCATATATATATATATATATATATATATATATATATATATATACTGATTGTTAAATAACTTAATGTTTGGTTATAATCAAATGAGACTAATTTACATTTGTATTAAACAGTGTTCAATACAATTATATTGTAGAACCTTCGAACATTTTCTATTTGTAAACGAAAGAAAATAATATAAAATAAAAATAAAATAAGAGGAACAAAAACAATGATGATAACGATAATCATAATGTAAATATAACAAAATAATAGAATAACAAACCATAAAGACAATAAATATAAATATAGCATAAAAATATGAATATAAATCTAATAATCAAATACATGGCTAAACACACTAATATTAGTTATCGAGTACAATAAAAATACTTAAACATTAATTATGTAAAAAACATGTATATGTACACATACAACTCACGTACGCACGTAAATTATACACACAAACCCGCACACGCATATACATGTATACACATATATGTACACGCACACAGATACATATATACATATACACATATACGAACACACACATATATATATAAACTCAAACACCAGCAAAAACAAATATGTAAGCAATACCATAGTCAGTCAGTTAAGTGCCATACCTGATACACGCTTGGGCGATCATGTCTCGAAAGAGACATGACTGACAGGGCAGAAGATTATCCCGCAGTAGGTTGCCATTACTTTCTGCGGTAGATTGGTTGCCGACCAAGGCTGTAGAACCCAATCTGTTCTGTTATTTAACCCATAACTGGAAGGAATAGACGGATTAATACCTTTCCCAAGGGTATTTGTGCTTAAGTGAATGCAATGAATTCAGCTGGAATTCGAACTCGGCTCCGCGATTTCTCGTTCCGAGCCCATATCCACTGCACCACAACGCACATCCGCAATACCATAGACATATACCGAATGCATGGTTATCAGCAAAAAGTGCAGCCCAAAGTGCCAAATACAGGTGGCAGGTGTTAAAATCAAGCAGGTACGAAAATTCAAATATCTGGGAAATGTTCTAACTGAAGACAGAAAGTGCAAAACAGAGATCCAAAGGCGGATTGTCATGGCAAAAGACGCAAAGCAGAAGCTGAGTAAAGTATTAAGACACAGGAAACATTCACTAGAAACAAAGAAGAGAGTTCTGATGTGATGTCTGTTCTTCAATATGGCAGCGAATTTTGGAAAATATCACCAAAGATGAAGGGAAAACTTGAAGCAACTGAAATGTGATTCTACAGAAGGATGCTGCGGATATCGTGGACCGAGCATGTGAGCAATGACGAGGTTTTGAAAATGATAGAAACAAAAAGGAAATTAATACTGAGCATCAGGAAGAGACAGATGAAGTTCTTGGGACAGACAATGAGGAAGGAGGGCTTGAAGGACTAAATACTAACATGCCAGATAGAGGGAAAAAGAGATAGAGGAAAGCAGCGGATAACATATTTAAAAGGCCTGAGCAGGCGGATGACAGAGACGTTACAGGAGAAAGCGTGCTAAGAGCCACCAGGGATAGGGAGACGTGGAAGGTCATGATCGCCTAAGTCCTGAAGAGACAAGGTACATAAATGAAGAAGATCACATGTTGCAATAGAAAATAAAGAAAATATATAATTCTACCTCTCGACTATAATCGGCCCGCTGGAGCGAGACACAGATCTTTACCATGTTTGATAAACCCTGATATAAACTGTTTTCTGTATACAAAAGCTTTTGAAGATGCATTTTAAAAATGCTCATAACGAATAAGACCAGTGATTTTTGGTGAAGACCACCTTACATTGAAAATTGCAAAATCGCGCTACACACACACACACACACACACACACACACACACACACACACACACAAACCAATCAAACAAAAAAACAAAAACAAAAAAAAAAAGAACTCTACGAGATAGCAGAAATCATATGACGTGAGGAGAGAAAACAATGACAGAGAAAAGATGCTGATTTCCCATAAAACATCAAATAAAAGATTAGAAAAGATACTACTGAAAACTAGTGACAAAAACCTCTGGACTTGAAAAAAAAATGATACGATAAGACAAATATTTCAGGAATTTCAACCGAGAGGATTACAAGCACATCGGTCAGTGAATGCCAGATGTTTATTTATCAGTATAAAGCTAATTTTACCATTACTACCTTACTTCAACCCATGAGTGATTATGAATCAATGTTTCCCTTTCAACGCATGTGTGTTAATGATTAATGTTTTTCATTTCATTTCATTAGTGTTTATGATTCTTAGGACAATAGGATAGCTTATTTTAGACGATTCCTTTCGTTCTCTGAAAGACCTTATCAAGACAAATGTAATGATTTTATTTTGTACCAAATATTTATATACAAAACGTAAAAATATTATTGGTTTTTCAAAATCTTTAGCGTAGGGGTGCTTATGAATATACAATAGGTTAGGAAAATGTCACCTGATAAAGTCATTAAGATGTCGAAACACATCAGCTAAGAAACAATTATTAAATTTTATGGATATATTTAATCGTTCTGATGTTTTTGATCGTCCATTTTTTTCGAATGTTATATAATTATTCTTATAACTTTATCAAAACAAGTTTATTGAGCTTTAGATTTTGGAATTATATAATTTACATTTATATACTCATTTTTCCTTGATAAAATGTCCTATGAAGCTTTAAAATAAAAAGTTATTTCACATTTTTTAACATCGTTCTGATCTTTATGCTCGCTAATGTATATATATAAAATTGACTTTCTACTTTCTTTGCCAGAGTCATGTTCGTAATGACCTCTCCTAACATGAAGGCTTTCTTTCCAATTTTTCATTATTCTTTCGTCGGTTCTAGTTTTGCATATTCTTTCAGTTTATTTGCTCATAAAATAAAGTTTCCGGTAAAAATTTCCATCTCCTTTTTATTCTAAAACCAAGACAGGTTTTTAAAAGTCTGTTTTCTGTTTCAAACGACTTTTTCGTATGTGTTTAGTTATGTCAGCTCTCGAGGCAAATTCTTTGATTTTCTTTCGTTACTTTGGACTGTGGCATGATCTTAAACCTCGCTGCCAGAAAAATATAGATCTTTACCATCAAGTTTATTCTAGTGTATCAGTAGTGAAAATTTCCATCGCCTAAGGAGAGATACCGTCATCTTCTGAGGATATCTTATATGAAATCAATTTCGCGGAATTTTAAGGCCACAACATTTCGTTCTCTTTCTTAAAGAAAGTTCTTTTGTTAAAGTTAACGCCGCAACATCTAACACTTTTTACCGGGTTTTTTCAAATTCGTCCATTTCAAATTATATTTATTCTTTCACTTTTCTCTGTGTTGAATTTTTTTGAAAAAAAAAATTTAATTTACTTTATAGAAATTCATACACATTTTTAAACTTTTTCTTCTTTTCAATTCATTCTTTGAAACAATCAAGGTGTTGGACAAAGTACGCCACAAAAATTGAAGTGGATGCTCAGCAGCCTCGACATATTTGGGAAAGACGTAAGAGTAATCAAGAATATCTACTGGCAGCAAGCCGCCCGCATACGGGCAGCTAACGAATTCAGCAGATATACAAAGATAGAAAGAGGCTTAAGACAAGGACGCGTCTTTCCACCGGATCTATTCAACTTGTACAGCGAGGCTATTCTGAAAACGCTAGATATTATGCCAGGATTTTTCATCGGAGGCCACAATTCGAGCAACATAAGGTACGCAAATGATACAGTGCTGATAGCAGATACGGAAAGGAAACTACAAGACCTCCTACAGAAGGTAGTCGAAGAGAGTGACAAGAAAGAACTACAAATAAAAGGCAAGAAAGCCGCATACATTAACAAAAGGAGCAGCCCAAAATGCCAAATACAGGTGAGGGATATTAAAATTAAGCAGGTACAAAAATTTAAATACATGGGAAGTGTTCTAACAGATGACAGCGACACAGAGAATCGAAGGCCACTTGGCACGGCAAATGACGCATTCCAGAAGCTGAGTAGAGTATTAAGAGACAGGAAATCTTAAACTTAACGTGACAGAAATCTAATTTTAGAGGGTTTTTTTTGTAAATAAGAATGCTCGAGATAATTGTTCATTTGCAACGTTTATGAATTGAACACTTAGCAAAATTAGGCAAGAGCAGTGTGCCTTCATTTAAGACACTGAAACAAGAAATGTAATCTTTATTATTGCTTGCTATCAATAAGTTTCATGAGTTAATAATGCAAACGCAAAAAAGACCTATACCAGTGTTTCATCGATTAAAGAAAAGAATTCGATTAAATAATACTGACTTGGCAGCTCGACTGCAGTCGCTCTCTCACCGGCGTGACGTAGCTTCCCTATGCCTCTTCTACAAATACTTTCACGGCTTCGCTCAAATAAACTAAGCTCACTGGTGTCATCTAGGTATGAATTTGACCAATCTACTAGACTAGCTTAGGTCCCCCCTTTGACAGTGAAACCGATTAAATGTAACCGCAACTTCTACATTAACAGCTTCTTTTCTCGCACTTCCGGCCTGTAGATTTCCTTTCCAATATACTTGCTTTCGCAACACCTACAATTTAAATGTAAGGTCAATAGACATTACTTATCTCACTAACTCGCATCCTTTCTCTCAAGCTCTTTTCCCCATCCACTCCACCCGAATTACACCGGTATTCTCATCTGTCTATTACCCTCCTCCCGACATACCCCATATCTAACCCTTCTTTCTCATCACTATCCCCAATGTAACACCCTGCGCAACAGTGGCAGTAAAACTGCCTTGCTTGTGGTGAAATTATTAAAAAAATATATGACACATAAATCTATTTTAATCGAGAGGAAGCCTTTAGGAAGTATACTAGCAGTTTAGCCAGGCGTTGCTCGGGTGTAATGAAAGCTTTAAAACTAATCCATGGGCCTGGATCTCAGACTCTTTGGACGTTGGCACAAAAGACTAAAAAGCAATAGTTGTTTCCAGTTAAAGCGAAACCGTAGACTGAAAGAAAAATGAATGGATATAAGTCAAATTTTGATTTCCTGGTATCGATATCAAATAAGTTTTTTTCGTCGTAAACTGAATTTTGAAGGCTAAATAAGTCCTCTGAGTAAATGGTGTCATGGCTGAGACTAAGAACTACAATTATACCTACTTAGAGCCAAACCCGAAGCAAAGACTAAAATAAAGGGGCTGAAAAAATACAGACATAGAGGCAGATAAACAGACACACACACAAACATCTTGCCTTTTATATATATATATATATATATATATATATATATATATATATATATATTATAGATTTTCTGTACTATTGTAAGAAGTGCTACCTTGAAACCTCTGAATATCGTTTCTTATGTCTTTGTCTATGAGTGTATCAAATTTGATTAAAATTTCTGCTTCTATAACCCGATTTTTTCGATTATCGATTTTCGAGATTTATCGGGGGTACCTCGACACAAAACCCAGCTAAGAACACTCGCAGACGCTTATGGTACAATTGTGCAAATTTTCGAGAAAATCGGTTCAGCCGTTTCACAGTCTATAGGTAACGGACACACACACAGACACACATATACAAACAGACAACGTTCCATTCATAAATAAGTTTAGATATGAATAATGCGTACGTGTATTGATAATAAACTATCAGTTCGCGGATCGAAATCATGCAAAGCAACAACACAAAAATCGAAAGTAGATGCGTCTTCTCATGGATATATTTGACTTATATTGTGAGGCGATCCTAAGAAAAGACATACCAGGATTTATTATCGACAAATCCAATCTAATGGTGTGCAGGCGGTATGTTTTGAAGGCAATCACAGAAAAAAGGACAACGCAGATTACTGAGAATATAGTAAAGGAAAGAGAGAAGAAAGAACTATCTCTCAGTCAGAAGAAAATAGATTATATGGTCGTTAGCAAGAGAGACAGCCTAAAATCGATAGAGAGGACAGAATGAATCAGATAGGGATACTTCAATAGTTAGTGTGACACAGATACCCGAAGGCGCATTGAAAACGAGGAAGATGTCACCCAGTGACTAGTGTGGAACTGCTTCATAAAATCTATCCTTATGTATGGAAGTGGTTGGTGAGTAATTTCATTACAGATATTGGTCTGTAAAATGTTATGTCTGGCACATATTAGCACTGAGGACATTTTAAAGAAAATAATAGCTAAATATGCACAAATATCCTTGGGAAAGATATTAATCCGTCTCCAGTTAAATAACTAGACAGATTGAGTTCTGTAGCCTTGGCTGGCAACCAGCCTACCGCAGAAAGCAATGACAACCTACTGCGGGATAATCTTCTGCCCAGTCAGTCATGACTCTTTCGAGACATGATCGCTCAAAGCGTGTATCACATATGGCACTTAACTGATAGAATAGCTAAACGGACACTGATATTTAAAAATCAGAAATTTGTGAACTAGTCACATTCCACCATCGTTGATCGGACCACAGACTATAGCTGTTCACGATGAACAGATGTCCCCACGGGAATGCACTGTGCTTTGAGAAACTGTTGGGTTTTAAGCTCACACCTGACGTCGAATCGAACTCTGACGTTCGAGCCATCGATAAAGATGCACGTAAAACGGTCGGCTCCCTGAATCACTCCAGTAAGTAACTACCACTACGTGCTATCCCCTAACTTTACAAGAGCCAGATCTAATCAAGAATGGAGTACTTTTGTCATATTTCGGATGGAGATCCACAAACCACACTTCCCAGTCTCGATAGATTCCAAAAAAACATTTTCAAGCCCTTGTAGATTACGAAATATTTTCCGCCTTTCAACCACAGGCAAGCATCTCACTACACCATCGCTACTCTTCTGAGAAGTGCTCAGCCAAACTACATCCGTTGGCTAAACCAGACCTAATATTCACGCCAAGAAACAGCGATTCTTTTTACATTGTAGCGAACAAACCGACATTTCCTCTTTATTCAATCGGCAAAAATTAATTTCTAATTGAACAGATGCTTCTCGCGAACAACTTCACTGTGGAACCGCGTCTGAAGAAGATGTTTCTCCGATTACTATAATCTTAACCTGTTCAAGTTTAGGTTTAAGCGTTATCTTACTCTCCTTTCCGTACGAACTGCTTCTTTATGTAACCCTCTGCCACGGGTAGTACCCGCGAGTTGTACGAGTTACAATCTGTTGTGGAGTAGTTTCCGCACTGAAAGTTATAATCGTACTATGTCGGTTGCTAATCGACTTAACGCACCCAAAATGTTAGGAACTTGGTAATCGTCCACTGAAAGCTAACTCCTTAGTATTCAGCTAACTGCCGACTAATATCAACTGCCTTAGTCCAACGAAGTCCAAACTGGAACTAACTAATAGTTCTACTGAACTCCAATAGAACTTTAAAGAACTCTCTAGAACTTCTAAGAACTCCTATGAGAACTTCTCGATTTTACTTCCTGTTAACTCTTATTGATATAGTAGGGAGAGACCATTATCTGAGGAATATGTGTGTTTCACCATAACACAATCCCAATGACATATAACATGGAAAGTGATCTTAGAGAATTTAAATTATTAGTATTATCTATTGAAAGCAAGATGGGCAAAATATTCAGCAAAAACATAATAAACGAGTTTGTGCAAGTGGATACCATAGCAGGGATTGAAATGGTTGTTCTCCGGAGTTTCCAGTCCTTTGTACATCTAAGAAATGCTTAGAGATGCAAAACCCTTGGGAACTATGTTTGCTTGCTGCATGAGAAGATAAGTACATTAAAAGTACATTCTGATGAAATTCACTGACAATTGGAAATTCTGTGGCACTTGATAATTGGGAAATTATATGAGGCTCCTGACAGTGGGAGATTATATGAGGCTCCTGACAGTGGGAGATTATATGAGGCTCCTTCAGTGGGAGATTATATGAGGGTCTCTGCCAGTGACATTTCTCATCTCATTTGTATTATTGATCTCGTACTTCTCAGTTAACTGTCTATCCAGTTGCTCTCGTAACACTTGGTTCAACTAGTGATAAAGTTTTCAGACGCACCCAACAACTGCAGCAAAATGGTATTGTCTCATTAGGTCGATGTTGTGAAAATTCTAACTACGAGGTGCCTTTAATAAGTTTCCGGATTTTTTTGTAGATGCATTTAAAATTATTGTAGGCCCTTGAAAATGTAATATTTTATTACTCTACATCTAATGAGATGATAAACTTATTTTTATCATTTCAAGTTGAAAGCGACAGCTGCAGCATGAGTAAGAACACACCCTACTAAAACCTGATCGTCACAGTCGAGGTTTTTTTAAAGTGCAATTGATCTAACTTCCATCAAATGACCCTCGTAGAAATCATTATACCGAAAAATTCACCTTATTTATTGAACAACTCTCGTAGATGTCCTTATACCGAAAAATTCACCTTATTTATTGAATGACACTCGTAGAAGTCCGTATACCAAAAAATTCACCTTATTTATTGAACAACCCTCGTAGAAGTCCTTATACCAAAAAATTCACCTTATTTATTGAATGACCCTCGTAGAAGTCCTTATACCGAAATTTTCACCTTATTTATTGAACAACCCTCGTAGAAGTCCTTATACCGAAAAATTCACCTAATTTATTGAATGACCCTCGTAGAAGTCCTTATACCGAAAAATTCACCTAATTTATTGAATGACCCTCGTAGAAGACCTTATATCGAAAAATTGACCTTATTTACTGAATGACCCTCGTTGAAGTCATTATACCGAAAAATTCACCTTATTTACTGAATGACCCTCGTTGAAGTCATTATACCGAAAAATTCACCTTATTTATTGAATGATCCTCGTAGAAGTCCTTATACCGAAAAATTCACCTTATTTATTGAATGACCCTCGTAGAAGTCCTTATACCGAAAAATTCACCTTATTTATTGACTGACCCTCGTAGAAGTCCTTATACCGAAAAATTCACCTAATTTATTGAATGACCCTCGTAGAAGACCTTATATCGAAAAATTGACCATATTTACTGAATGACCCTCGTTGAAGTCATTATACCGAAAAATTCACCTTATTTACTGAATGACCCTCGTTGAAGTCATTATACCGAAAAATTCACCTTATTTATTGAACAACCCTCGTAGAAGTCCTTATACCGAAAAATTCACCTTATTTATTGAATGATCCTCGTAGAAGTCCTTATACCGAAAAATTCACCTTATTTATTGAATGACCCTCGTAGAAGTCCTTATACCGAAATATTCACCTTATTTATTGAATGACCCTCGTAGAAGTCCTTATACCGAAACATTCACCTTATTTATTGAATGACTCTCGTAGAAGTCCTTATACCGAAAAATCCGCCTTATTTATTGAATGACCCTCGTAGAAGTCCTTATACCGAAAAATTCACCTTATTTATTGAACAACCCTCGTAGAAGTCCTTATACCGAAAAATTCACCTAATTTATTGAATGACTCTCGTAGAAGTCCTTATACCGAAAAATTCACCTAATTTATTGAATGACCCTCGTAGAAGTTCTTATACCGAAAAATTCACCTTATTTATTGAATGATCCTCGTAGATATACACATTAGGTAAGTTATGCGGAATTTACTAAGTACTTTTTCCACAATTTCCACTTCTTTGTAGCGTTTACTAAAGTCTTTTTTGTTATATTTCTTAACTCTCTATTGCCGGTCATTTAAAATAGGCGCATTAATAGGTTATGCGCTGTTATCATTTACGATTCTAGCTTTCATTCTTGTGAGTGTCAATTTTTGTAAGCCCTCAATTTACTGTTCTTTTTACCTCTTACTAATGTCATTTTGGCTATCTCTTTTAATCACTGTTCTGTCAAGCGTTTACATAAGCACCTTAGTGTTCCTTGCTATCACTTTCTCACGTGAATGTTTAATTATCTTTCTTTATGATGTTTCTAAGACATTTCAGGTGTCGCTTTCTAATGCTACGTGTAAGTATCCTTCTTCTTTAAATCTTCTTTAAAACTTCGTCGTTATTCACGTGTTTAATCCATAGAATTCTCAGCATCCTTCTGTATAAGCATATTTCAATTCAAATCTTTTTTTCATCTGTGATCAAATTGTCCAGCGTACAGGAGAACCGATATTACAATAGAGTTCATTACTCTTCACTTCTAAAGAATATTTTTCTATTACCTCTCTTAGTTTTCCAGTATATTCACTGTTCATTGGTTAGGTTTTTAAAAATCGGACATGATCAACTAATTAAAAATTGTCATATTGAACCACAAAATAATATATTGGGCTTCTCAACTCTGGTGTGATAATCTGTCCCGCGAATGAGCGAAGTACTTGGTATGACTATAACACTACACCCATGTTTTAAATCGGGACATTGGTTATTTTGAGAAGAACGTAACGGCGTCTTAGTTGCTCTTGTTCTCAGGTCCACCATGATTCAGGGTCGTAGCACTCGTTGAAAAGCCAGCTATGGAGAACATTCAAACAAATAAATTATGAAATTTAAAAAAATACGTATTATAGTAAGAAAACCAGTAATAATGTTTTCATATAAAAACAATAAATATCGTAACATTATCAGAAAAACGTTATCTGCAGTTAAAAGCAAACATTTGCCTTCAAAATATATAAAGTTGAAGACATAAAATAGTGTTCAAAATAGTTAGATTTGCGCATTAAATAAATAATTAGTGGTTCATACGTCGCTAAACAAAATGAACCAAACAACCAATAAATAAGCGATGTTTTCGCGGTCGATATACTAATAAGACTTACAGTAAGCCTAACGACCGAAAGATTGTGCGTTTATCATTTGCTCCAACAAAGGAATCTGACTGATACATTCGGCCTCTCAATCCCACAAAAAGTCTCGGGGAAATTCTATCGTTTTATTTTTATACGGAAATTGGTTTACTCACAGACAGCGGCTCAATTTACATGGTACATCAATACTAAACACACTGGCTAAAGAAACTTTGTTTTCTCTTATCCTCAGCAAAAATGTCAGAGGAAAACGAATATCTGTATATACGCGAGAAATGACTTCTTTTGAATTTTGGAGCATCTTGCGAAGATATCGTAATGATAGTGGCAATAATAGCTGTTTCCTTACAAGGAAACATTTGGCATTCATTGATCGAGCAGACTGTACTCCTGTCGGTTGCAATATATAAAACCGTTTTCTCAAAAAAGTTTATTTTTCAATTGAGCAAGGCACCTGCACAATACTTTAATGCTGTCGACGGAGAAAAATAAAAAGCAAACAATTTGGGCTGCAAGTAACCCTGATATGACAGATTTATTTCGTTTTATGTCGATATTTTAAAAATGCCTTTTCCAGCAACAAAGAGACTGGAATCAAGGTCCCACACTTTTACAGTTAGATCAAACAAATGCAAGCGACAATTCTATTCCATCAGTTTCGTTTCTCGCGCTTCCCGCCTGTGGAACTCCCTTCCGTATATTTGCTTTCCTGACAGTTATAACCTCCAAGAATTTAAACGCAATGTCAATTCCCATCTCTTATCCACTTAACTCCAGCTCTTCCCACATCACCCCGTGTATCTTGTCCTTTTCCTTTCTCTCTACCTTCGTAACTGTCTTTACGCCTGGGCTCATATTCTTCTCTTGCCTATTCTCTTTCTCCCCTTGTAGCTGTTTCGTCTTTGTCTTCACTCTTTTCCTGTCTAAAAATTTAACTCTCTTATGTAGCCCCCATACACATCAGTGGTGGTACCACTTTGCTTGCGGGGAAAGGATTAAATAAATGTGCTCGGGGTGATATGACACAAAAATGTGCAGGTGGTACGGCACGGATTGCGAAATCATAGAGCAAAACCCGAAGTCCAGTCCTGTTATTTACAATCACTTACGTGCGAATACCCTTCTGTGTTAAATATTAAGTCTTGTATCAAGAACAAATTTTGTTATTCTCAATTGGTCGTTAATATATTTACTTGCATGAACAAGAACTATTCGTACAATTATTCAATAAAAATCTGTCAAGGCTGACAAAGTAAATTGGACATCAAATCTGTGATTTCAGGCGATAAGAAATGACTCGTAAATTATAACGTTTGCAAAACGAAGCTGGTCTCTATTAACTGCTATAGAGGAACGTTCCTGCCTACATTTAGAATGGATGATGCTAGTCTCTTAGAGAGCAATATACTGTGCCTCATTGATCTCATTCTCTCAACCGACCTCAAATGGAGTAACTACATCGTATCATTAGCTGCATCTAACGCTAGAAATGTTAGGTTACTGTCTGGCTAAGAACTTTTTTTTCACCAGAATCCATTTTGCACATTTATAAATCTACCATTTGTTCGTGTATTGAATAATGCTGACATATATTGACGAGTGCTCGTGCTATTCATCTTGAGGTTCTGGATAACATCCAAGGGAAGATTTGAAATAAAATCGATCCTGACAGCCCGCGTTTAGTCATTTTCTTACCGGCATGATATGGCTTTTACCAGTCAATTCTGTAAGTGTTTTCATGGCAACTGCTTTGACCAGATTTTAACCCGTTTCCCCGGCCACAGGATGCTACTAGATGGCATCAAGGGCCCACCCTTTTACCGTCAAAATAGTTAAATGTAACGGCCACTTTACAGGTTAACTTTCTCTTACTTTTCGTTTTGGGAACTCTCTTCCGTCCTATCCAAATATGTTTTGGCTTTAGATAACCAACTATTGATTACTCAAAAAAAAAAAAAAAGACATCATATATCAGGAAATATGTAGCAACATTAAAGGATGTAGTTTATAGCAGAAAATATATAACACTTGGCAGGTATTAAAACAAATCTATCAGTTCTCCCTAGAAGTTTTAAGTTAAATAGCAGTGCAGATGGAGTTCTCGAGCCTTGTGTGCCACCCACTCCAGCAGAAGGTCCGTTCTAAACTCACAAAATTTTAGCAGGTAACTGGACAAATTTCAAAGTAACCAAAAAAGTTCTGTCCGTTTTTCGATTAGTCATTGAATGAAGTTGAAATATATACGAAATGCGTTTAGCAATTGTTTTCAAATTCGCACAGGCCGGAAGTAGAAACATCATACGTTATAAAAAACACGCGCACCGTGCCATCAGTTGTAAGCCGGACAACTGTGAGAAGGATGGAAGTGTCTAGAGATCTCGTTCGGGTCTGTTTGCTTTACGACTTCAAAGTGGGCTTATCAGCAGCTGCATCAAGTCGCCGCATCTGTCAAGCGTTTGGGGATAGTGCTGTTGATGAACGTACTGCAAGGTGTTAGTTTCGAAAAATCAAGTCGGTAGATTTGTCTCTCACTGAAGAGCTTCGCAGTGGATGAACACAGGTCTTGAATGACGGAGTCCTGAAGGCGGTCATTAAAGAGGACAGTAGTCTAACTTGCAAAACGTTTACGAAAAAACAGTTAGACTTCACATGCACCGCCTAGGTAAATCGTACAAACTGAGTAATACACTTTGATAGAAATATATATAAAAAATAGACCTTTATAGACAGATATACATTTTAAAGGAAAAATATTACAAACAATACATTTTTGAAGAAAAAATTATTACATAACACATTTTCGAAGAAAAAAAATAATTCTCGGCAAAAAGTTTTTGACTCTAAAACTAGACGACGTTTGCAGTTTTCTAAAATAAAAAACATAAAAACAAAATATTTTTATCAAATTCTGACTAAATCAACCTTCTCACTATAACTGAATATTAAAAAAATACGTTAAACCTCATATTTTTTGGCATCAAATAACCCACAAAGGTTGATATGCTTTTAAGCCTCGAATTCAAATTCAAATTTAAATTCACAGTAGCAGCTGATCAAAACTACTGATTCTTACTTATAATTTACTCCGACTTTTTCGTAGATTTTTACATGGCGTGTATTTCGAAAGTGTGAATGATCACATGACTTTATAAACAGACTATCTAGAGGAAAGTTTTCAGTCTTCACTTCAATCAGGGATTATTTGATTTACAACGGCATAATACAGAGTTAAATATCATATCAACTCTTGAAGCAGTTGTTGTTGATATAGTGTCAGTCTCTTATCTCTGACAACTCTTCTGAAATATCTGATGCAGATATAGAACCTTAAGTTCATTTAACATTTGTAAGTTTTCCTATGAGTGATAAAGTTACAACATGCAGCAAAATTAAGGTATGCAACACAACTCTAAAATTACCTTTATAATAGACCAAAATTATTGGCCACCCAAAATGAACATGAAGCCATAGCCTCAGAATGTACCTATATTCTCTATCTTTAAATTAGTTCAGACGAAAAATGCAACCTGGCTGCCAAATCATCTCTTTCCAGCTTTCTTCTTCTTTTTCTTATTCTATGTGCCCTGTCCAGGACGTAGGCGATCATGGCTTTCCACGTCTCCCTATACCTGGTGGCTCTGAGCACGCCTTCTCCTGTTACACCATGTAACCGACGTTCCACTATCCACCTGATTAGGTCCTTCAAATATGTTATTCTTTGCTTTCCCCTGTCTCCTTTTTCTTCTATCTGACCTGTTAGTATCAGGTTCTCCAAGCCCTCCTTCCTCATTGCATGTCCCAGGAACTTTAGCTGTCTCTTCCTGATGCTCAATATTAATTTCCTTTTTGTTTCCATCATTTATAAGACCTCATCATTGCTTTCATGCTCGATCCATTATATTCACAGCATCCTTCTGTAGAACCACATTTCAGTTACTTCAAGTTTTTCATTCATCTTTGGTGATATTGTCAAGTATTCACTGCTATTTTGAAGAACGGACAACACGTAGCATTCCAGTACTCTCTTCTTTGTTTCTAGCAAAATTGTCCTGTTTCTTAATACTTTACTCAACTTCTGGAATGCTTCCTTAGCCATGCCAATTCGCCTTTGGATCTCTGTGTCGCACTTTCCGTCTTCTGTGATAACACTTCCCAGGTATTTAAATTTTTGTACCTGCTTGATTCTGGTATCCCTGACCTGTATTTGGCATATTGGGCTACCCTTTTTACTGATGACCATGCATTCGGTTTTCTTGCAGTTTATTTCTAGTCCTTTTTTATCACTCTCTTCAGCTACCTTCTGTAGGAGGTCTTGTAGTTTCCACTGTGTGTCTGCTACCAGCACTGTATCATCTGAGTATCTTAGGTTTGTTTAAATTGTGGCCTCCGATGAAAAAACCAGGCATAATTTCTAGGGTCTTCAAAATATCCTCGATCCATAAGTTGAACAGATCCGGAGAAACGACTCATCCTTGTCTTAATCCTCTTTCTGTCTTTGTATATCTACTCAATTTATTACCTGTCCGTATGCAAGCAGTTTGTGCCAGTAAAGATTCTTGAACCTTTACATAGCCATGGAAATGATTTATTAATTCGTTTACTATGGTTTATCTACCTATTACTGGTTATTTAAAGTCAGAAAATATTTTTAGATTGTAAGAATATTTAAATAATACTTTAGTGACACAAGTCTTACTAATTAACCCATAGTTGATGGAAAAGAGCTGGATTCATAACTATCGCAAGATAATTTAAGCATAATTGAATATATCGAACACAACCAAAACTGGAAATCGGAGATTCGTTTAAAAATTTCTAGGCATAATACATTACACCACCCACACATAAAAAATTACAGCACCTTGCATTTAAAACGGTCACCTATCTAGGTACTAACCAGGCTAGACGTTATTGAAATTCGATGTTTGTAGAGGAACCGGTGCTTTAACGTGATGTGGCCGTAAATCTTGCAGGTGATTTTTTTAAATGCTATTAATGCGCAGGGGTTTACATAATGTGATAGGGAAAAGAGAGGGGAACAGGCTACAGTAAATTTCAGAGAATAGATAAGAGAAAAAGGGGAACGTTGGTGTGAAGACAGCTACGTGAGAGGAAAGTGTAAATGAATAAGACGGATGGTAGTCAAGGAGATAAAGATGAAAATTGACGTTGTGTTTAAACTATTAGAGATTGCACCTATCAAGGAAGCAAGATTACGGAAGGGAATTTCACAGGCGGGAAGTGCGAGAAACGATGCCGTTATTTTCCGCCCAGCAATACCTAAACTGTTGCTGCCATACCTGTTCAGTCTTCTCATTCCATATTTTGGGAGAATTCAAAATCATTTACGTGGTTTTCAGAGGAAAGACTTACTTTCGACAATCACTTTTCCAAAGACGCAATATTGCAAGACCACCCCTACTCTACCGCTATATCGATGAAAAAAAAAAAAACTTTTACCAGCTACATACCAAAGCTCCATTTGTTCAGATCTTTTCAGCTAAAACCCGCATAACATCCTGTTGTAGTTAACGTAATGCTGTTTTTGTTATTTGATGAAGCATGTGAACTGTTCCATCCGAATGGTATTCTGATTCCACCCCGAACAAATGCGGAGGGACTATTTTTTTCATTTGGGTACACTAGCAAATGTTTTGACTGTTATCAAATACGTAACAGCGAATCACCTGCAGGAATCAAACACATGAAAAGCAGATTAGCCAAATTCTGGACCTTCCAATTTGTTACCAATGGTTGCCTTAAATTTAAGGCCCACAAATTCAAAGAATTAATATACTCAACGTGGAATTTGAAGCATATAAAATCTAATCCAATATTCCGTCGCCAGTTAAATACGTTGTTAGAACGAGCAGTTCAAACTCAGACCTCTAAAGGAATCCATGAAAAACAAGCCATATACAGCATTATTTGAATTACGCATTCTTGGTATTTATTCCGGCTAAAGATTTTTCTTTTGCGTTAATGTGTACTAACCATTTTTTCATGGAATTCGACATGCCTCTTCTCTCTCTCACACTGTTTGCCTCAAGACTTCTGTTTTCACGGCTCTGCCCCAATGTTCTTATTTTCTCCCGAACTTGGCTTTATAGTTCGAGTTTTCTTCTGTTTCACTTGCCTTCATTATGCTCTGCGAGTGTTAACTTTTCGAAGTCGTCTTTTCTCATTTTGTATACCAACAATTTCAGATATTCCTCTTTGATTGTCAGAAACGGTTAATTTTTTGTTCCTACGTTACTCAAAGACTTCATCGTTTCTCAAATGCCCTTTCCAAATGTCAACATAAAACGAGAGTAAACGGCTAAATATATGGGAGACGTTTTAAGAGAGGCTGAAAAATGCTACAGCGATACCTGAACGCGCATTGGAATATAAAAAGATGATTTCCAAACGCGAATCAAATTAGTAAGACACAAGAAAAGTTTGTTACAAAAACGAAAATAATGCGTAAAATATCTATAAAAAACTTCCCATGATTTGTCATTGGCAGCCACAGTTTCAACAATATCAGATACGCGGATGACATTTTGCTGATATTAGACGCAAATCGGAAAATGAAGGACATTCTACAGAAGTTAGCAAAAGAAACTGAAAAGAAAAGGTTGAGCATAAGCCTCAAGAAAACTGAATGTATGGTCATCAGGAAAAAGTGGACACAAACATGCCAACTGAAAGTTGGAGAATCTAAAACAAAACAAGTAAAAAGTCAAATACCTGGGAAGTGTTTTGACAGAGGATGGAAAATGCGACACGGACGCATTGGCATGGCCAAAGACGCATTTCAGAAGCTAGCCAGAATACTGAATGACAGGAAAATCTCATTAGAAACAAAGAAAAGATTGCTGAATTGCTATGTAATATCTGTCCTTCTGTATGGAAGTGAATGCTGGACGATCTCATCAAAGATTAAGGAGAGGCTTAAGGCAGCATAAATGTGGTTATACAGAAGGATGCTGAGGATACCATGGGCACAGCACGAGTGCAACGATGAGGTGTTGAAAAGGATGAAAACGAGAAAAAATTGATAGTAAATATCGGGAAGAGACAAATGAGGTTCCTGGGACACGTAATGGGGAAGGACGGCCTGGAGAACTTGATACTCACAGGTCAGATAAATGGAAAAATAGACAGGGGAAAGCAGCGCGAGACTTACTTGGTAGTGTTGAGCAAATTGTTGGCGGAGCGGGGCTTGGAAGAGATACCAAGAGAAAAATTATGACGAGACAGATTCAAGTGAAAGTCCCTGATCACCTACGTCCTGAAGGGACACGACACATGAAGAAGAAGATTGCGTAACACAGATAAAAAGAATGCCCCATTTCTGTTGTGATTCCACAGAAGGTTGCTAAGAAAAACCCGGCCGGGTCGTATAAGCAACATAGAAAAAATGGAAAGACAAAGGGCAATTTGAATCAAAACGTAGCAGATGAAATTTTTGGGTCACATAAGAACAAAAGAGAATTGGAATATTTGACACTCAGAGGGCCTATCGAATGCAAAGTAGCAATAAAAGTAATAAAAAAACAGGCTCGTGAGTTAGGGGACCTACGTGATAAACTTTTGTGAATCGATGGCAGAACCAGGGTGGTGAAAGCGATGGCAAAAGTCAAAAGTTACTAACAGCTACAGGTGATAGAATTTTGTATAGAGCCATGGTTATCAACGCCCGGAGAGAACACGGCACGTATAAAGAAAAAAACTGTGAAAAATTTATATAAAATTATTAAAACAATTCGGATTATATATATATATATATATATATATACACAGAAAATATCTTTTTAAAGCGATTACAAAATTGTTTCAATAGGCAGAGCCGCCCATATCCTCAGATCGCGAAATATCGAAAATTATTTGCCTATCGAAATAAATCAGGATTTATAATCGCTTTAAATATGTGTTTAGTTTTCTTTTCTGTAAATCTAATATGGTCTGGAAAGGGACATATATATATACTATTCGAAGTAGGTAAGTGGTTTTGGCAAATGTAACTGGGTAAGACAATCTAACAAGTAGCCGTAATGGACTGGTACTCGTCGTAGTCGTATGCAGTATGCTTAGGCGTAGCCTTATGCAATAGATATAGTCAATAGGCGTGGTCCTAGGCGTCCCGGCCTTAGTCCGTATTTATGGCTGACCCCAGCCTATCACATTAATGTGAGGGGTAACCAAGGTGTATGCATATTTATTACGTAAAATCTTATTGCTCTGGATAATATCAATTGAGCTCTCAATTTTATCTATTTAATTTAACATTTTATATATATCTAAACTTATTTATAAACGGAACTTTGTCTGTGTGTGTGTCTGTGTGTATGTGTGTGTCCTTTACCTATAGACTCCGAAACGGCTGAACTGATTTTCTTGAAAATTTGCACAGTTGTACTATAAGCGCCCGCGAGTGTTCTTAGCTAGGTTTTGTGTCGAAAAATCGATAATCGAAAATTTTGTGTCGAAAATCGATAATCGAAAAAATCCAATTTTAATCAAATTTGATACACTCATAGACAAAGACATAAGAAATGATATTCAGAAGTTTCAAGGTTGCAGTTCTTACAATAGTGCAGAAAATCGATAATATATATATATATATAAAAGGCAAGATGTTTGTGTGTGTGTGTCTGTTTATCTACCTGAATGTCTGTATTTTTTGCAGCTCTTTTATTTTAGTTTTTGCTTCGGATTTGGCTCCAAGTAGGTATAATTGTAGTTTTTAGTCTCAGCCATGATACCATTTACTCAGAGGACTTATTTATCCTTCAAAAGTCACTTTACGACGAAAAAACTTATTTGATATCGATACCAGGAAGTCAAAATCTGAATTACATCCATTCATTCTTTCAGTCTACGGTTTCGCTTTAGCTGGAAACAACTATTGCTTTTTAGTCTTTTGTGCCAACGTCCAAAGAGTCCGAGATCCAGGATCATGGATTAGTTTTAAAACTTTCATTACACCCGAGCAACGCCGAACTATCCTGCTCGTTAGATATATTTTTGGCATTATCCTCCCCATTTTAAGGATTTTACATCTTTCTCTGTATATATATATATATATACATAGAGAGAGAGAGAGAGAGAGAGACAGAGAGAGACAGACAGACAGAATGATGTAAAATCCGTAAAACAGAGAGGATAATCCATGTAATATATCTAATTAATATAAAATAATAACTAAAAAAATAATTTATCTCACCTTTCAATTGGAACATCCAAACTAACATTAGTGATCACGTCTTTAATCAAATTCACAAAATTTTATACCATTCATCCACGCTAAAATATCTTGAACAAATAGAATGTTAAAGTCATAGTCATATCTTCAAATTAAATGTTATGTTTATATAGTTGAGTTAAAAACATTGATAAATATATTTCAAAATATAATGCTATGATATCAAATAAATATTTGGCCTACATGAACAACATACGTCATCCAACTAATAGCAAAGATGACCCTTCTAAAAATAATTGCAACTATTCACAAAATTTTATACCATTCATCCACGCTAAAATATCTTGAACAAATAGAATGTTAAAGTCATAGTCATATCTTCAAATTAAATGTTATGTTTATATAGTTGAGTTAAAAACATTGATAAATATATTTCAAAATATAATGCTATGATATCAAATAAATATTTGGCCTACATGAACAACATACGTCATCCAACTAATAGCAAAGATGACCCTTCTAAAAATAATTGCAACTGCCGAAAAAAAAAACCTGCACATTAAATGGCCAATGTATTTCCGAAAGTATTGTTTATGAAGCTCAAATTCTTCAGATGATAATGATGTTAAATTTTTCTTTGGAATCACTTATAACAGGTAGAAGATAAGATTTAACAACCACATGTCGTTTTTAAACAAAAGTAAATTCTGCAAAAGTTGTACTATATCCATACAATTTTGGAAATAAAAAACAACACAATTATTACCTGGAATATCATAGCTAAATCGAAACCTTACAATGGAAAAGGAGATAAATGTAATCTTTTGCTAAGAATAATTTTTTTCCATCAAAAATGTGTTATGGCAATAATTTTTTCTTCAAAAAGGTACTGTTGGCAATATTTTGTTTTTCAAAAATGTATATTTTTCTATAAAACCCTACTTTTATGTATATATTTCTATAAAAGTGTATTTTCTATTTTCGTAGTGTTTTGACCGCAGTTTAGGGGTTAAATATTTACCCATAGCTTGGCCTATAACGGTCAGGGTGGACCTGGAAACTACAACAATTAAGAGGTGGTACCATGCTCCTCCCTACTGGATGCAGTCTACTCTCATACGCAGAAACTAAGTTTTTGAAAATCAAAGTTGGACGGTAAACCTGGAGCATGAAGACAGTTTCACAAGCGATAAGTGCGAGAAAAAAAAACAACTTTAAACGTACAGCTACCTCGAGCCGATTTCACTGTAAATGAATGGAACCTTGTTGCCAATCTCGTCAGTCAACTGCCATACGTGATGCACGCTTGGGCCATAATATCGCAAAAGAGACATGATTAAGTGGGCAGAAAGTTATTCCACAGTAGGTTGCTACTACTTTCTTCGGTAGACTGATTGCCAGCCAAGGCTATAGAACCCGATCTATCCCGCTATTTAACCCACCACACATAAAAATTGAATGCAAGGATTCAAATGGAATTTGAACTCGGCTCACTGATTCCTCGTTCCGAGCTGAGATTCACTGCACCATAACGTACACCTTCAAACATTCTAGTACCACGTTTAATTAAAAAAAAGTCTAGGTACCATAAGAAAAAGCACATCTAAACAATTACCATGAAGTATTTATATAAAGGATGCAGGGAAGCAACTTTAAGCAGTGAAAAATCACTGAATCCAATATGCCAGATGAGGATCAATAATATTGCTGTTTTTTTCTTTGGATTATATCCAGAATCTCTAAATATAGAGCAGAAGCTGGTTGTAATATTCAAAGCATACGTGAAGAGTATATATATATATATATATATATATATATATATATATATATATATATATATAGTCATCCGCAGACAGATCAGTTTTGCTGTATCACAGCTCATCAGTACTGTTAGACTCCTTTTGCTTTTAACCCAGGATTGAAACACGACCGAATTGGCGTCAGTCGGCGATTCTAGCTATGGGCTATGGGCGCTCGGTAGAAGAAGGCAGACTTTTTAGCGAGTATATTATCATTATACATGCCCAATAGCCAGAGTGCTCTAATTCATTACTGGATGAGCGATATATATATATATATATATATATATAGATTCTGGAGAGAAAAATCAACTAGCATGACACAGTGAATCGACTTGCTTAGCAGAAGGTGCAGCAAGTCAGGCCCCTGGAAGTTAACCTTAGTCATGCTGATCAAATGCAGAAAGGGGTATCAGATAATTAACTGAGAGTAGTTTTGTTTTAGAGACATTAATATTAACAGCCTCTTTGTTGCTCTAATTAACAACAAACTTTTTCTCACATCTGATAATGTACTATTGGCATCTGTTTATCCTGATGAAAAAAAGTGAATGTTTTGGATTCCGGGTGAGAGACCACACAAAATAATAAATAACAAAAAAAAACCAGATATGTAGATAGAAAATGTAAGTTATATTGAACAAAATATACAAACTGGAACACGGGTTAGTCAATTCAGGAATACTATTAATAGAAATTAATACATAAGGTCTTGTAGTGAAATAGTATGTCCGCGTAATGAGCCTATATCCAAACAACTCTGCACCAACTTACTGACCAACTAGGCAACTATATTTAGTTGTCCCTCCCAGTAAGGGCAACATGTGACACATGGTCAGTTTATGACTGGGATTTCCGGGCTATATGGCCGGGCCAAAAAATGTCTGTCTATTTTTGCCCAGTCGTGCTTCTACCCTTCGGCGGAACCACGACTGGGTTATTGCTCTCTGCTCGGAAGCAGAGAGCGCCCTCTACCCGAAGTCAGAGAGCTGACAGTGTCGCAGTTGCAGAGGCAAATGCCAACTAGGCAACTTCCGTTCTCTGTATAGGCAGAATTATATGTACACATCAGGCGAGTCCATTATTCCAATAAAAAAGGGGAGATCCCACAACAGTGAATGTCTTGAATTAAAAGTTAGCCAAACACTATAAGAAGCATTTGATAACCTATAACTTGAAATTTGAAGTTTTTATCGTAAACATTCCATAAGTTTTGGAACCACAGTCTTGCTTCGGTTAACAAGGTTTTTCAGTGTTTGAGAGATAATTAAATACATACTAACAGGATAGGGTTGAAATCTATAAATCTACCAGTTTTGGATATTGTATATTGTTCTGATTAAACCATTACGTAAATACCCTTATTTCTTCTTATAATTATTTTTATGCTGAGACTATGAAATTGTGAACACAGAAAACGAAACAACAGTTGTATTTTATCGTCCACAGCATTTGCAATTAATTTATGTTGATAGTTACCCACTAACATTCCGCTATAATAATCACCGTTATCATCAGTCCCATAATATTGTGAAGTTTTAGAGTCACTACGCAACTGAGGTCCTGGCCATTTTCCTCTGTACTTCTGTTTCAAAAGAGGGTAGTTATTAATGTATGCCTAACATTGCCTCAAGGACTTAGACCTGATGGAGTTAATCTGTCCCCATTTTAAAGCACAGTCAACGCCTCACAACTTGGACACGGCACTGGTTGAATAGATTCTTAAGTCCGACATTGAGTGGATCTATGCAGCTTTCAAGCTTTACCACTAATTCAGTTCTCAACCAAATTTCAAACAATATTCAGAGTTACGTAAAACACCTCCTTAGCTATATTTTGAAAATAAACTTGAATTTCGATTCAGTAGAAAAAAGTTAGATCAAAATATGTGATGTCCGAAAAAGGAGACTAACTTCATAAGTACATTAGTGAGTGAGTGACTAACGTTTTCAGTAAATCTTATTATTTATAAATTTCTGTTTAATATTTTTGCATGGGGTTGTCAACATTTAAATTCTTTTATCATTTTTGTCAATCAAACTATGCGCTTTTTTTGGCGTTTTATAATTAGCTGCATATAACTTTTTTTATTTTTAATATTTTTAATGAAATTTTCAGTATTAAATCATATTAAAATAATAGCAATATCTAGATAAATAATAGATTATATGGAAAAATGCACACATGAAAAGTAATATTCTTAAGATTATATTAAATCTGGAAGCCATTGCTTTCTGCGGTAGACTGGTTGCCGACCAAGGCTATAGAACCCAATCTGTCCTGTTATTTAACCCATAACTGGAAGGAAGAGACGGATTAATACCTTTCCCAAGGGTATTTGCGCGTAAGTTAATGCAAAGAATTCAACTGGAATTCGAACTTTGCTTGCCGATTTGTCGTTCCGAGTGCACCACAACGAACATCCCAACTATCCCCAGATAGTTATAAGAAAAAGTAACATAACCTCTCCATGAATCACTGAAATGTCATCAATAAATTGTTAGACCATGAAACAGGATTGAACTCTTCACTACAAATAACTGCCTTTATTTTAGATGGCCCTTCCAAACCCTTTTTATGTCATACTCTCTTTTTCTCTCTCTCTATCTTTCTGTCTCTTTCTGTTTTACTCTCTATGTTCCTTTTTCTCTTTCTGTCTCGGACGCTCAATACAGTATGGCTTCCATGTGTCTGCAACAAATCCGCGAAGATAAGATAAAATGGTCTTAATTAGAAAAGTTCAGAGGCAAATTTCTCCTGTACATATTTTTAGGTCTCGGATCTTCATTTAACTCCTCACTACAAATAGCAACATTTTTGTAATGTAACCTTTCCCATTTCTTTCTGCGTTGCACTCTTTTCTGTCTTTCTTTGTAATTTATTCTTCTTCCTGCTTTGGGCTTACGGCCTATCACGTTGAATACACCGGTTCTCGCTCGATTACTGAAGATTACAACGTTGAGCCTGGTCAGTACTTAGATGGGTGACCGCTTGGGAATACCAGGTGCTATAAGCTTATAGTGACGGATGTGCGTTGTGGTGCAGGGGATATCGGCTCTGAAAAAAAAATTGGTGAGCAGAGTTCGAATTCCAGTTGAATACCCTGCATTCACTTAAGCACTCGTATCCTTGGGAAAGGTATTAATCCGTCCCTTCCCTGCAGCTATGGGTTATGACCTGGGGACACTGCCCTTAAAAAACAAATCCCAATGAATCTTGATACTCGAAAAAAAAAATTTATTACTAGACACAAAACTTGTATAAAAACAACAATAAATTGTTGAAAGAAAAAGGTATTACAGCAATAAATAAATAAAGTTTAGTTGGCAATAAATGACCTGCCGAGGTTGATTTGCCATAAAAACAAAACAACCACACAACAATCTTCCTGCTTTGCTCTCTGTTTGTCTTTCTCTTTGATTCTCGCACGTTCAACAACTTTTGGGTTTTAATAGGATTTTAATTAGAAGAATATCGGCGGTTTACATTACATTTGTTATTACTATTGTTTTATCTATTTATATTACAAAATGGTTATTATTATTAAAGAAATATTTTAACTTCAAAAGGTTACTTGCAGTTCAGGACTGTAGTTATCGTCAACAGATCTTGAGGCCACGAAACATGATTTGACGCGTAACTACAATCACCTGTCTTTCTCGAAGTTGTAACCCGCTAATTGTTCTCTGTGTCGAACCCTTTTTGTGTCTCTTTACGTTACTTATTATCTTTGTTCTTCTCACCTTTTTGTTTCCATACCAGTGACTGCGATAACAAGCGTAACATATACTGTACTTAGTTATAAACCTATTAATATAGTTTACCGTAATATACTGAGTGCCAAAAAGTGTCCTGTACAATGCAAGACGTACGTTAGCCTAGCAGCTTCATATAGCATCGATTCTACGAGTAGTCGTAAAACTATGTTCCATTGTTTACTTGTCAGGCGAATGTCTTGACATTTTTTCAAGTAGCCAGTAAGTGGATGTTTTTCACCAGTTCCTGACCTTTGTACCTTTGCAGTAATTATCTTTTTTCTATTCCTCGTTTTGCCAACCATTACTCAAGCTCCTTAAGTAGTTTATTTGCTGCTTTTTTCTGTCTTTCAATATATACCTTCCACTTATCTTGTGAGTGTTAAATTTCCCAAGCCTTCGTTCATCATTATGTGCGCTAAATTTCAGTTGTCTATTCAAAGTAAAAGTGTCTTTTCGTTCACATTTTCTCTAAAAGTTCGTCATTACTCATGTGTTCAGTACATGGAATGATCAACATGTTATTCGTCCTGATTTTACATATCGCCTTCAATTTCATACCGGCGTAACCTAGATTGAATGTACCTTTTCTATAAATATTTTCATGGTAACTGTTCTGATGAAATTTCCTGTACGATACCAAAACCTTTATGAATTTAATCGCAATGTTGAATTGCGTAAAAGTTTCACAATTTCACAGCTGTGGAAATATATAACCGTATGTTCTATGCTAACATTTTCTTCTTTGGTACATTTCACTTGTGGAAAGCTCGTCTTGCTTCTTCCTTCCCAGTTAAGGTAACCCTTCAAAAATTTAATGCGATGTAAATCGTTATCTTCTGACTTCGTACTTATTCTTTATTATCTTCTCTCTTTAATAATATGTTTCTCATGCTCTCTAGGATACAGTGACCCTATTCGTCTTAACGGCTTTATTTTCTTGTTTCGATTAAAAAGATAAAAAACGAATTCTGTTGCATTATATGTCTTCTTCATTTGTGAAGGGACAGTCAAGCACTGACTCCTAGGAACCGATATTACATAACAATACTCTTTTCAGAAAAAAAATTCTGGCAAGACTATTTTTGGAAAATCTACAGAAGCCTTCACTACAAGTTTGAGATTACTTGTTTCTGAGGAGACGATGCATTATCCTGCTGAAGTAAAACATCATTTTCGAGCTACATGTATTCCATGAACGTGTTCAAATCTTCTCGAAACCATGTAAGATTACTGGTCTAGGGAATGCAGCTGATCCAACACATGTCGCGTGAACATATCCAACACTATTATAAAACAGATGCACAGATCGATCACAAATTGTTGCTAATTGACATCCACGACCTCATGAGGACCTGTGTCTCATCTGATTCCTATATTAGTTCGAAACAAATGATAGTGTAACTTATTGAATCATAGAGGCTTTTCAGAATTCAATTAGCAAAGTTGCAACCCACTTTCTTCAGTAATGCTTATCTGCATTTCGAATAGCACAGCCTTATTATAAAAAAATAAATGATCACGATTTGTACATTAAAGTATAGTTTGCGAAAATTCTTAATCTGGAGTTAATCGGTTTTGTCCTAAAAGAACAATATTTTCTCCGTTAAAACGTGCATGTATCAAGAACATGTTCCTCAAGAGAAAGTGAATATAATTTCACTTGTAAATAATTCTTGCTTAACAGCTCTTACCATGATTTTCAGGAAAAGTAATGTTAATATATGAATTTTTATAGATTTAACAGGAACACCCAGGTGGATCGACTGCTCTCATATCCGATAGAATCTAAAAAGCGCTGACCTGATCTGCTAAATCGTCTGATGCCACTTTCAATGTGAATGTAATTTCAGAAAATATTCGTGATCTGCTATTTATAACAATTATAGCTAAACAAACCAGGTTAGGAAAATTACGAATCCAACGCTGTTCAAGTTGGGTCCCAAATATTTCAATTGGATATTCTCGTATAGACATTGCATCGTAGATCCACGTTTCGCAAATATTTTCAGAATTTCAGAAATTGTGTGTCCCTTGCATCTAACACCCACTTTCACACTCCGTTCAGAATCTGATAACTTGTGACGTCATCATATGAAAAGCACGCTTGAGTTTATACTGACTCATGAGAATTCAATGCCTAACTGGAAAACACGGGCATTTTCGTGACATCGTTTTGCTAAGGCGTCAATGGCCATTACGCTTACATATTGCTATCCTATAGCTTTTGGCACGTCAGTCTATATAATAGCTCCAAATCCATATAAACATGATAGAAAGTCACCAGTTGAAGCAATATTCAAATGGTCCATTGAATGAATATTCTTACAGATGTGTACTAAAACAAACATTGTAAGGGATACGTCGGCGCAGCAAATTTTCAAGGCTTCAGTAGAGGAGATAAAGACTTTAAAAGACGCTTCAGACCGGGACAAATAAAATTGATAACTGGAGATTTGGAGTCGGGTTGGGAAAGTTAATTATATATTCAATGCGTGCATTTTTCGTTTTATTTAAAAAAAAGACACATCAATCAAATTCGATCAAAACATAGACAAGAATATCGACCGTGTAAAATAGGACCATATCTTTTGACTTAAACGTTGTTTTTTAAATATTGTTATCACCATAATCCTTAAAGATATCACTATAAACACAGCGTTTCGATGAAGTACCTTCTTGTCATCTTCCACTTTTTATTATTTGGGCTTATATTGCATATCTTGAGTATTCAGATTATTGTGCTATTTCTGTCTATCTAATATCAAATTACATTGTTTTCAGATTGTTTTTCAGAATAACAGAATTTTGTTTTGTATTAAGTTTATCAATATATTAATGTTTAATTTAAAATTGATTTTTGTATTGTAAAATAGTTAATTGCATAATTCGTATCTGTCTCCCCACTTAGTCCACGTGCTATCACAAAATCAGCATTTGCCGGAATTACCCAAATTAAACAGAAGCCCTCTTTGAGGAAGGACGAAATTTCAAAGAAAATATCTTCTGTTAACTGGGTATGTAATGCTAAGTTTTTCTAAGATGTGTCGTATCGTTTTGTTAGAGTAATAGGTAAGGGAGAAGCAAAAGATGCTTCGGTTCACTGTTTTTCATGCTTTGGTTTCAATATTATTTTCAGAATAATTGAATTCTTTTGTATTAAGTTTATTAATATATTATTATTTAATTTAAAATTGATTTTTTATTGTAAAATAGAAAATAGCATAATTCGTCTCTGTCTCCCCCCTTAGTCCACGTGCTCTCGCAAAATAAGCATTTGCCGGAATTAGCCAAATAAACAGAAGCCCTCTTTGAGGAAGCACGAAATTTCAAAGAAAATATCTTCTGTTAACTGGATATGGGATGCTTTCTCTTGCTAGTTATGAGTGACTAGGGGAATTGACACTTTATTTTTACAGGACTGCATTGTTGAACTTATACTAAGTATATACTTAATATTTGTTTTTTTTCTTCCACTTCTCTTTTCTTTTTTATATACGGGATGTTAGCAACCCGGTAGGATAAAAAAAAAGATAACCTGCAACGTACGGAAGAACTCTTGATGAGGTGGTGTCTCAAAAAATCACCGTGGAGAAGGCAACAGGATACCACACCACTATCTCTCTATCCTGAGTAAAATCATGGTTATACAACGAATACGTATTAAACCTAACGGCGTGAAGGGGCTTGGTTTCAATGAGAACAATTATCGCTCGGTAAGGACCGACATGGGCAACAGGTGTCACCTGACCGTCATCAAGTGACTGTTAGCAACAACGGCGTAAAGAGGACAGTTTTTCCCAAAGTATGTCCCTCGCCCGGGAAGTAACGACATGTGTAAGAGGTGTCTGTGGACCGTTACCCTGCGACTGTGCGCACCAAAAAAAAGGATTACTTTTGGGGACATGGAACGTCAGGACGTTAAACAGCTGCGGACAACTAGAGAATGTCAAGTACGAAATGAACAGACTAAAAATCAATATTCTGGGAATATGTGAGACCAGATGGCCAAATAATGGAGACTTCAGCAGCGACAACCATAGGATAATATACTCCGGAGGCAAAACTAATGAAAAAATATCTGCTTAATACTGGACAAAGAAATGAAGAAATGTGTTTTGGGATACTGCCAGTTCTCCGAAAGAGTTCTCCTGGTCAAACTGAAAGGGAGACATATATGCACCAACAACACAAAGCACCGAAGAAGAAATATAATCTTTTTACACCACTCTAGAGAAAGCTCAATGTAAAAGCCAAGAAATCAGGATCATCATGGGAGATTTCATTGCCAAAGTAAGCAAGGAGAGGGAAGGTATGACAACTGGCAACTTTGGTTTAGGGATCCGTAACGAACGAGGAGGGAAATGGCTCTAATGGTGCATAGCAAATGATCAGGTAATAACTAACACCTGGTTTCAAGAACACCCACGACATCTATGGACATGGAGAAGCCACGAAAAACCAGATAGACAACATAACCATAAACAGCAGATTCAGAAATACAGTGGTTCAAAGCAAAGCCTATCCAGGCGCTGACTGTGGAAGTGACCACGTCCCAGTCATCTGCAAATTTAAAGTGAAACTCCGGAGATTGAAGAAGCCTAATGCAGCACCAAAACTGATATACCTCAAACTACAGAAAGAATACACTAACAGCGTGAAAACCAAATACGAAGAACAAACTGGGAAACGGCACACAAATGAGACTCGCTAAAGGAAGCAATAGTGACATCATCAAACAACATTTCCCCAAAGGAAAATAGGCGCAGAAAGAAAAATGAGTGGAAGACTGAAGAGATTCTGGACATGATGCAAAGGAGGCAGAAAATGATATCAAGACATGGAATGGAGTACAGGGTACTACACAAGGAAATAAGAAGAAAATGTAGACAGGCTCAAGAGGAATGGCTCAATTTCAAATATCAAGAAGTAGAGAGATTGCGCAGGAATAATAAGGAAGACATGCATAAGGAAATAAAAGAACTGACAGGACAAAAAACCTACTCATCAACAGGATGTATAAAATCTAAGGGGGGAGCAATCATTTTGGAGAAAGAGGAAATACTCCAACGATGGGAAGAATATATAACAGATCTTTTCCACGACAAGAAAGAGCAACCAATATTACGCAAAGATTAGGACGGACCGGAAATATTAAAGTCTGAAGTTGAATCGGCAATAGCCAAACTGAATAGACACAAAGCATTTGGACCAGACGGCATCGTCATAGAGCTGCTGATAGTCCTGGAAATATTTGGTATAGAGAAAATTACTGAAATAATAAACGAAATTTATAGTAGTGGGGTAATACCAGAGGACCTCAGCAAGTATATCTTCATAGCACTACCTAAGAAGCCAGGACCAAATGAGTGCGAACTCCACAGAACCATCAGTTTAATAAGCCATCGAACAGAACTGATCGTCCAAACACTGATGAAGAGAGCGAGAAGCAGAATCAGGCCAGAGATAGGACGAGAACAGTGTGGTTTCGTTAAAGACACAGGAACAAGGAATGCCATGTTTATGATTAGGATGCTCTCTGAAAGGGCAATACAAATGAAAAACGTATACCTCTGCTTTATTGATTATGCGAAGGCGTTTGACAAAATACGCCACAAACAATTGATGGAGATGCTCGCCAGCCTGGACATATTTGAGAAAGACTTGAGAGTAATCAAGAATTATTACTGGCATCAAACCGCTTGCATACGGACAGGTAATAAATTGAGTAGATATACAAAGATAAAAAGAGGCTTAAGACAAGGATGTGTCTTTTCACCGGATCTGTTCAACTTATACATCGAGAATATTTTGAAGACCCTAGAAATTATGCCTGGTTTTTTTCATCGAGGGCCACAATTTAAACAACCTAAGATACGCAGATAATACAGTGCTGATAGCAGACACAGAAAGAAAACTACCAGACCTCCTACTGAAGGTAGCTGAAGAAAGTAACAAGAAAGCACAAGAAATAAACTGCAAGAAAACCGAATAGATGGTCATCAGTTAAAAGGGCAGCCCAAAACGCCAAATACAGGTCGGGGATACTAGAATCAAGCAGGTACAAAAATTTAAATACCTGGGAAGTGTTATAACAGAAGACGGAAATTGCGACACAGAGATCCGAAGGCGAATTGTCATGGCGAAGGAAGCATTCCAGAAGTTGAGAAAGGTTTTAGGAAAGAAGACAATTTCGCTAGAAATAAGGAAGAGAGTACAGGATTGTTATGTGATGTCGGTTCTTCAATATGGCAGTGAATGCTGGACAATATCATCAAATATGAAGGAAAGACTTGAAGTAAGTGAAATGTGGTTCTACAGAAGGATGCTGCGAATATCATGGATCGAGCATATGAGCAATGATGAGGTTTTGGAAATGATGGAAACAAAAAGGAAATTAATACTGAGCATCATGAAGAGACCGCTGAAGTTCCTGGGATATGCAATGAGGAAGGATAGCTTGGAGAACCTGATAGTTGCAGGCCAGATTGTAGGAAAAAGAGACCGGGGAAAGCAACGGATAACATATTTGAAGGATCTAATCAGGTGGACGATGGAGCGGGGGTTGCATGGTGCAACAGATAAAGGCGGTCTCAGAGCTACCAGGGATAGGGAAACGTGGAAAGCCATGATCGCCTACGTCCTGAATGGACAGGGCACATAGAAGAAGAAGAAGAAGAATATTAAATTTCTGCTAGTTTCTCTTGAAACAGATTATCTGGATTTCCGTACGTGAAGATTTCAAGAGAGTACGAATCGTTGTTTTTCTAATGAGAGTTGTTAACAATCAAGGATTCGTTCGAATGAAACGAATACGAATATTCCGGAATTGAAGATTTTTTTCTCTCAAAATATAGGGATTGATATTCTAATTTTCAGACCATCTCAGATTGTGTTTTAAAAAGGTTTAACTATAAATATCTTACTTTACTCTCGATCGTAGTGTACTAGTTATCAGTGTTGATCATCTCTAGTATTTGTGAATTCAGTTGCTGGATTAAAACTATTGACGTTAAACAATGGAATGAGATATTCTGTCAAACTTAAAACCCGTATGTGTCTAGCTGTTATTGAGGAACATAGCGTGTTAGATTAATGCGTTGGTTTGTGAAATTGGTGACATTGTGAGTTTAAACACTGTGCGGGACTTCTTCTTCTTCTTCTTCTTCTTCTTCTTCTTCTTCTTCTTCTTCTTCTTCTTCTTCTTCTTCTTCTTCTATGTGCACTGTCCCTTCAGGACGTAGGCGATCCCGGCCTTTCACGTCTCCCTATACCTGGTGGCTGTGAGCACACTTTCTTCTTTAACACCACGCAACCCGTTCTGTCATTCATCAGCTCAAGCCCTTCAAATATGTTATCCGCTCCTTTGCTCTGTCTCTTTTTCCCTCTATCTGGCCCGTTAGCATCAGGTAATCCAAGCCCTCCTTCCTCATTGCATGTCCCAGGAACTTTAGTTGTTATTTTCTGATGCTCAATATTAATTTCTTTTTTTTTTTCCTTCCTTTCTAAAACCTCATCACTGCTCACATGCTCGGTCCAGGATATCCGAAGCATCCTTGTGTAGAACCACATTTCAGCTGCTTCCAGTTTTTCTTTCATCTTTGAGGATATTGTCCAGCATTCACTGCCATATTGAAGAACTGACAACCCATAGCAATCTAGTACTCTAATCTGTATTTCTAGTGAATGTTTCTTGTGTCTTGATACTTTACTCAGCTTCTGGAACGCGTCCTTCGCCATACCAATGCGCCCTCGAATTTCTGTTTCGCACTTTCTGTCTTCTGTTAGAACACTTCCCAGGCATTTAAGCGAACATTAAAATTCAATAGAAACAGGCGTGTAGATAAATGAGAAGTGCTAGATATAAAAACTAGATGAGTTATCCTTAGAGATGGGCACTGGAGGAAAAACTGTCAAACCCCGTATATGAAATAACGGGCTCAATTTAGAATTCCCTGTAGGTTACACAGGTCGATATACACTTGATAAAAGCCGGATGGGACAACGACCGAAACGTTGTAATAATAGCAAACATAGCGACAACAGTTATTGCAGAGAAAGACTGTTTATAATTTAATATTAATCTCGTCCAATAAAATACGATATAATGTTATTACTAATTGGTTTCATTATCAGTAACACTAATTACCAAACAAAAACCAATTTACTCATCAATTTTCTCTTCTTTCCATTCCATTTCATCTCTTTCTTCTTTTCATAATGATTGCTAGAGATAAATTAAAATAAACAATAGAAAGGAATAAGAGAAATATAGTCATCATAAATAGGTACATCTTAAAAGAAAAAAATAAACGTAAAAAATAGCGTAACCGGTTTTACATCCTACCTTGTCCTAATTTTCTAGACTAATAAAAATGCGCACTGCAATGTGATATGTGATTTACATATATAAATATATATAAATATATTAAATATATAATCGTAAAAGCTGATAAGATTCAGGCAAAAAATACAAAAGGAAGATTGAAAGGACTTAATATATGTAGATCTTTTTAATAAGCATATATCTAGAAGATGCCTTAAAAGACTAGGTTTATTAACAGACACCTAGTTATTACCCTCAGGCCGAGTGCTTAGAACGTTTGTTTTCTGGCCCTAGTTCTAATCTCATCAAGGCTTATTTGCCAGGAAGGTAATATTATCAGTCTGGAGAAGAGTGCGGCCTCTTTGGAAAGTGCATGGGAATGATAGCATATGTTGATCTAAATCTTCTGGGTGAAATTTGGTAGATGGGGATGATTGTGTTAGCATGAAGTCAAACAGTTCTGGCTTTGTTCAGACTCTTGTTCAGGCTAGATAACGCTTACTCACCCAGAAATTATACCTTACTTTTAAATTACAAGTGGATCCTGTGGGTGTTAAACAAACACAAATGTGCCTGAGCAGTCGTCTGCAACGAGAATTAGTTAGCCACACTAAAAGTCATCCTTGGATACGAGTGGCCAGCCATCATGCAGTTATCACCTAACCGTTAATTTATTTTTAACTCTATATATTACCTATATAGATTTCTTCTTCTTCTTCTGCTTCTTCTATGCGCATTGTCTCTTCAGGACGTAGGCGATCATGATTTTCCACGTCTCCCTATCACTGGTGGCTCTTAGCACGCCTTCTCCTGTTACACCACGAAATCCTCGTTCCATCATCCACCTGATCGTTCAAATAAGTTATTCGATGCTTGTTTCTTTTCCCCTCTATCTGGCCTGTTAGTATCAGGTTCTCCAAGCCCTCCTTCCTCACTCTATGTCCCAGGAACATATGCTGTCTCTTCCTGGTGCTCAGTATTAATTTCTATTTCGTTTCCATCATTTCGAAAACCTCATCATTGCTCACATGCTCGATCCATGATATCCGCAGCATCCTTCTGTAGAAACACATTTCAGTTGCTTCAAGTCTTTCCTTCATCTTTGATGATATTGTCCAGCATTCACTGCCATATTGAAGAACTGACATAGCATAACAACCCAGTACTCTCTTCTTTGTTTCTAGCGAAAATGTCCGGTGTCTAAAAATTTTACTCGACTTCTGGAATGCTTCCTTCGTCATACCAATTAAAATAGGTGTCTTACGTTTCGGTCTAAATATTGTGTAGGGAATCTTTATAATTGCCTTACACCATCTCTTATTTTCTTTGTATTCCTTATTGTCTTTTCTTTTTGTCGTTAATGTTTTTCGAGATTTATCCGACACTTTATCGTCAACATCTCTGTTGTTTTTATCCATTTTCTTGTTCTTACTATAGAAAATAAAGCCTATACTTATCGCGATTTTCACAAATAAACGCATTAGGTGGAAAATAACAATCTGACGCGCGTCGCGGTGTCAGCTCCTGGAACACAAGTAAGCAATGTGCATACTTACAAGTTTATATTCGGTATGGAAATACAATGGAAAGTAGTTGTCATAATAGCAGATTTCGTTGATCCTGTATTTAACGCGACAGAAACCCGTGTGTAATAGAATGTTAATTATTTGCCAAGAGCCAGGTCATTTTAATCTAATATGGCTTAGGAAGAACAACACGTTTAGCTAAAATATACAATTGACAATAAATGGACAAACCATAAGAGGTTAGATTATACGGTTGTCGGCAAGACGGACAACACATGATACAAGCTAACGTTGAAAAAGTTATATTATTTTTAGAAGAGACTGTGTTATTTTTCTTATAACTATTAATATCTTGGATGGATCAGGGATTGGAAAATGCAGAATGCAGCATTAAAAGTTATTAGTAAATCCATGTAATTTACAAAGTGTTTTTTTATTTGATAATAATTACGGTCATTGACTATAGCATAATCAACGCGTTACATAGGCCACGGATTGTTGTATTTTTTGCCAATATTATATTGAAGCTGTTAAAATAACTAGGTATATAAATCTACGAATCAGGGAAATGGTGTATCAGACAATAGAAATGGTGACACTAAAACCAAAGGCGCATTTCAGTAGGAAACCATGCCTTTCAACAGCTGTAAAAATGTATCACGAAACCGGAACTAAACATCTACGTCATGCAAATCTTTCCAAATATTTTCTCTTGAAAGAAATGGGGTAGATAACAAGTACTTCGCGACTCACTGCCCTTAAAACATCACAGAAGCGGTAAGCTTGGTGTACATATTGTAGAAGACAACAGATGAATCCACGTATAACATCAGGTATTTGGCGTACTGTAATGGCTATCAGGCTTGTCTCGTTAGAAGAATTACAACTGAATAATGAGTCCGATCCTGACTAATTGCTCCAGATATTCAGCCCTGTGCCACATCTAAGATAAGCTTAGAAAAATATTTAGATTCCACGACATGTAATGTTTACTAAGCTTGTCTCGCTAGAACAATAACGATTGAGTAGGGAGATCGATAATCACTGGGTATCCCATACTTTCAGCCTTGTGCCACATATATCATCAAAACATCAGGTCTTTTTGCCTGTTCATTTTTAATCCTGCTGGACTTTTTTCCTGTGAAGAAACCGACAAGAAAATATTAACAAAACAATCCAGATTCTTCTTGAGGTTTCTACTTGTTTAGTAATACTAGGGCCATTCAATAAATAAGGTAAATTTTTTGCTATAAAGACTTCTAACACAAATAGAGCTTACTGTTTTTAAAAGGTTTTTCCTTTACTTCTTTTTCAGAGGGATTTTAATTAATTAAATTAATTTGTGCCCAGCAAATAAATAATAAACAGTTTTATCTATTTTTCTTTTTATTAATTATTTCCTATCAAATTTTATTCATTAAGAAATATTTCTGGTAATCTTTTAAAATTCTTTTACAGTTTTCACTTATCGAATACAGTAAAAGAATTACATATTTTGCTTGTGGTGATTCATAATTAAAATTCTGATCGGCATATATTCCCATGAAATTTATCAATACAAAAGATATCAAGTTTATTTGAATTTATTCTTGAAACTGTAAAATTCTAAAGCCCGTTTGCAAGTAAAAAAACCTGTGGAAATTACGTATTTTTATAAATCTTGCAGACAATATTTAAAACTAACTGCTGAAAAATTGGTAAATAGTATAAATCGAATTTTTGGTGTCAATATTTATCACATTCCACTCCAGCTTTCATCTTCTGTGCAATATTGATTTTTCTAAAACAGCTAAAAATCACTCTGTCATAGTCCTCGATGCAAGCTTTATGAAATCTCAAAAAAAAAAAAAATCAAAAATCAAAAAAATATATATATAGAAACAGTACTTAGATTTTTATTTTTGGCCATTACTAAAGAATGATTTTCCATACATATTTTATATATATGAAATATTGCATAGGTCTCCATCAGTTTTGTTAAATCGTTTTTTTTTTTTTAATCATCTCACCCCAAGCAAGGCATTCCACTGCCACTATTGCGCATGGGGCTACATAGGGGAAGGTAAAGAGAAGGAGTGGATAGACATAGGGATTGTCAGGAGAAAGGTGACAGATGAGTAAGGATAGCGAGGATGAGGGTCGGCCAGATGAGAAGAGTGCTTGATAGAATGGGAGCAGGTTAGTGTGTTAGGAGGTGTCTATTGACCTTACATTTAAACTCCTGGAGATTGTAGCCGTCGGGGAAGCAATCGTTTGGAAGAGAATTCCACAGTCGGGAAGTGCGAGGAAAGAAACTGTTAGAGTAGAAGTTACGGCTGCATTTTATCGGTTTCACTGTAAAAGGGTGGGATCTAGTTGCTAATCTAGTATCTCGTGCAAATTCGTATTTAGGGGGCACTAGTGATCTAAGTTCATCGGAGCAGAAGCCGTGAAAGTATTTATAGAAGTATTTATAAAGTTTTTTTACAGAATCATTATTCAGGAAACAAAATATATTCTCTCTTTAATCTCATTGTAAGTTCCAGAATAAGTATTCCAATATGAGTGTATTTCATTAGTATTAAAACATTTGAAACATGTGAAGGTCTCTTCAGAGAGATTTAAAAAAAAATCTTAAACCTATTGTGACACTATATCCAGCAGGGATACTTTCCCTTGTTTGATTTAATACAGCGGAGAGAGAGAGAGAGAGAAATTGATATCAGAAAGTTATTAATTATGCTTTATTGTAATCCGCGATAATATGGGGAATAGAAAAATTAACTTAATACTACAAAATACTTGCAAAATATGGGGAACAGAAAATTTAGCTATTTATAAGAAAGAAAAGGGAAAAATTTATTTTTTCCTCTTTTCATGTTTGAGGCGGATATTTTTTGATAAAGTTAAAACTTTTAGTATCCAAAAGAAGTGTCAGCATTATTTGATGGGGACAGGCGGGGTTAAAGTCCCTCAACATATTTTTCTAGGAACATAAATCAGTGGGAAATTGGATATAATGTGTGTTGACAATATATCATTCGTCGAAGCTAACCCTCTCCGCAGATCGAGTGGGCGGAAAATGATTTCATTGGCCGAGGGTTTCAATTCGGCTAAATCCCCTGCGAGGATTGAAAATGTTTATAAAAATCCGGACTCGGTGAGAAAAATCAGTTTCTCAGTTGCTTTTCAGTGAGTTTGTTTTTAATTTAGCTGAGTAGCTATCAGTCGAAATCCAACGACTGTGGAAAAGAGTTCCCAACCGAGGATCCATGACTCTCGGCTGGTCGCTCACCATAGAACTTATGGCTAAAGAGTTAATTTCGAACAAAGTCTGCTGCAGATTAACTTAAGGAGTTAATTTGGAATACTGCGCCTTCGATATGAATCCCGAAAGAACGTTATTTTTTTTTTAATCACGGGAAAATCGAAAATTCTGATTCTTCGTCAGCTCTATTTTAGTAAACTCCATTAAACTCCGACAGGGACCCGAAAGGACTTTGTTATTTTAGAAAGTTCCATAGAGAATTGACAGCCCTGATTATAGAGAATATATGAAAAACTTTAATGTAAATCTAATGAATACGTGAATAGACTTTAGTGGAAATTTGAAGAGCTCTGTCTACTTTAACGAAATTTAGAAAAGACATTTCTATTTAAGGATTGAAAGCTCTAAGATTTTTAAACTCTCTCTCTCTCTCTCTCTGTGTGTGTGTGCGTGTGTGTGTTGTAAACCAACATTCCGACAACTGTATTATCTGCTCCTGTAAAAAGAAAAACACTGTTTATATATATATATATATATATATATATAAAGACTTTCTACGTAGCTCCCCAGGCGTGTTCGACTTTGTTCTTTTATTTTATTAATTTTTTTTTGGTGCCGTATTTATTTATTTTTTTTAACCACAAGTGTCCACCAGTATCCGCACAGGCTCTTAAAATTGCACGACGCGAACTCTCGGATCAATTCACAACGTGGGACAGTGGCGCGTTGTTGCAAGAGACGTCTTGTAAACCAGCTTTTGTGACGACATCATCGGACGAGAACGTCACGACCAGCAACAGCGACCGAACCAACCGGCCAACCGAGTGGCAGTGTCACAGCTGGGATCATCACGACCGTCAACGCGAACAGGCGTCACATTAGACAGACGGCCAGCCCGCATGACGTGTTACATTTTTTTTTTGATATTTCGATGGTTTTTGACCAAGAATATTTTCTCGATAATCCAGGCAAGACGTTCTCTACTACTGCTTCACTCATGTTGCTACTAATGACCCGAACTAGTATGTTATTTTTATGTGAATTTCAGAAATGTTTTGAGAAAAATCAAAATATAAGCTAAAGTCTTAATGAAGTTTTTTATTATAAAAATGTTTCAGTTACTTTTATTTTGAATTTGTCTATGCTGAAATAGATTAAAATTCAACATCATTTACTTGAATCTTTTAAAAAGAAAACCCCGAATTAGTAAGATGGCGATTGGTTTTATATTATTAACGATCGTAGTTGAGAGGAAGGAAGAAAGTAGGAAGATGACATTACAAGCGGGAATTTCGGGAAAAGAAACTATTAGCATCGTACCTATGGTTATAACTATCAGCATTAGTAGTGAAATGATATGAGACCTAACTACCAAACAAGAACTGCGTTTAAATCCGTGAAATCTCCGGACCAACGAGTAACATTGAACATCATTTTTCTTGATGTCATTGGGAAAGTGATTGAATCCGTTTGATTTATTGGTTTAGTTTATTTTGTTTTACGGTTTATCAACATCAATATGTTATTTAATGCCAACAAGATTTTAGCATGTGTTCGCATGACCAGAATATGTATTCTTTACACGATATTAGTTTGAAAATTATATTTTATGGACGTATTTGTATTGAAGGTAGTTTTTTCAAAAATGAAATGGTGGTATTTTTACAATTAAAAAATATTTCATATTTCATAGTGTTTTCTTCCCAGTTTGGAGGTTATCTATTTGTCTACACCATTCGTCCTAACAGATGCTACTACTCCAGTTGAAGGTGGACCTGGGAACAACAGCAATTCAGAGGACGTTCCATGTTCCTTAAACCACCCTTGCTGTCGGATAGATTGAAACTGTAATGCCAGGTCAGGAGTGATAACGTTATTTTTGTGGTTGACCCTAAAAAATGTCTTTGACCCAACTGACCTGCAGCTTCCATATAACCGACAAATCATGAAGTATAAACTTAAAACTTCCCCTCGATAAGTTAAAGGTCTCAACCTATCATTTTGCCATGAAAATGGTCAATATATTCAGAAATTCATAACATTGAGATGCTCTCAGAACGATCTTTATCTTGGGTCTCAAAATCTGAAAATGAAAACATGACGACCAAGTCGGTCATTACATCTTCTCCAGAGGGTTCCTATCTCGGAATAGAAAACTAATGTAATACCGGTTTTCAACATTTAAATATTCCACATATTCTATTGATGTGCAACAGTCAATGATCTGAAATAAACAGATAGAAGGTACAAAGATTTTGCATATTGAGAGTTTACATTATGAACGAACACATCTTCCAGGTACAGGGACAACAATCAGCTTAACTGAAGTGGATGGGGATTATCAAATTTCAGACCTGATTTGGATTTACATCCCTTTACCTGAATGGTTAAATTGATACGCATTCTTAAAGTTTTTCCTCATTCACTATCCATATATGAATCACTTTATGCAATAATTATCTATCTATCTATCTATCTATCTATCTATCTAACTATCTATCTATCTATGACTGGCATCTGTATACACTGCTTATATACAAGACGTTAAAATTTCCCATCTCAGAAGCTTAGGGATTAGAAACTCCGACTGACACCAAATCGGTCGAGTTTCGATCCCGGCCAGAAGCAAGTGGATATGTCTCGCCACACTGATGAGCTGTGATACAGCGAAACGGGCTTGTATGTGGATGAATAATATATATATATATATATATATATATAGAGAGAGAGAGAGAGAGAGAGAGAGAGAAAAGTTTACCGGGATCTATCGATTTAGTTATACACTAACGGCCATAGTTATGAGGTCATTACAGTTTTTAAAAAAATTATGTATGTCAAACTATTTTTAGTGTTTATTGCCACGTGGATAATTCTAAATGAAAATAGAATGGTTCTTTTCGTTATTACTACTTTGCAAAATTTAATGAAACCGAAAAAATAAAACCTGCCCACTGAGTATTTTTATTTTTTCGGCAAAAAGAAGGATTATTTTTGCTATTAGTTGAGTGACGTATGTTGTTTATGCAAGCCAAATATTTATTTGATGTAGTATTATATTGTGTAATATATTTATTAATGTTTTTACGCAACTATAACTGACTTTAACATTGTTTTTATTGAAGATTTTCTTTAGTGTGTGTGAATTATAGAAATGTTTGTGAATTAAGTTTAGGAAATGTTTATCAATGTTAATTTATATATTGGTATGGATATAAAAAAATACACATGGATATACACGCATGTATACACACACACATATAAATATTTTTCTGGTGTTAATAAATATTTAATATAACGAAGTAAAGAATTATATATTTATAAATATACATTTTATCGCACGTCTATAGAACGATTCTGAGTTTCATGCAGTACGCAATCATCAGGTGTTAATTATGAACTGACAGTTTCTAGATTTGAGTTTTTTAAAAATTATAAAGCTGGGATTCAATTTATTAAATGTATAATTTTGTAGCGTAGGAAGCTGGTCGTTTTGGCCTTGTATCAGACTTAACCGAACTCCCTACAGCTTACAAATTTTATGCAGAATATATCATCATCAGAATTATTATCAGAAGGTTTTCATCAGAAACGTTGGTTGTCGACAGGTTGGAATATGTGGAAATGTGTGGAATACCGTAAGAAGAATAAAATATACATTTTGCATTTTAAAATAGAAATTTATTTAAAGAAGAAATAACATAAGTTGTAGAAATTAATGTTAAATTAGAAACATTGTTAAGAGGTTATAAGTAAAGTTCGTACAAAATGTTCGTAGTAGAAATTGTTGAAAGAGATAAGGAGAAAGAGAACAAGGTGCGACCTGACCTTATCTCCGGGTCGGTTTGTAGTTGGTTACATTTTAGTTCTTTCGTCTCTCGGCTTCCATCTGTGTCTCGACGCCGAGGTAATTTATATAGTCTTTTTGAATTTCGCACAGTATCACCAAGTCCTTCCAAATCTTGCAAGTCGTTTTCATTGGTCAAAAATCATTTTATCTCCTACTTGCGAAATCTGGTTTCGACTTTTTCTCTAAGCACATGGTCAATTCCTTTTCTATTTGGGAAAACCAGGATTTCACACGTCATTGTGAATTTTTGTAAAAGTGAAGAAGAGTGTTGATTTCATCAATTTCTTATCCGCTACAACTTCATTTTGAAACTTATACAGGAAAATCATAAAAGTTAAATGAATATTAAAGGGTAAATTTTGTTAGGGGCAAATATTTATGTGTAGTTCAAGGGGCACCAGCTGTAGTTTATTATTTTCGGGGGAAAAAAAATACATTCAACTCCAGCAGCTTATTTTTTTGCTCTTTCTGCATGTGGGATTCCCTTCCTTTTACTTACTTCCCCGACGGCTACAATCTCTAGGAGCTTAAATGTAAAGTCAATTGTCATCTCGTATCTCACTAATTTGCATCCTTTCGTTCACGCTCCTTTCTCCTTTCACTCCACTCTCATCAGTATTCTCATCCTTCTCTCCACTCCACTTCCTGTTTTCCCCTGTAACCTATCACTCTTTCTTATAACTTTCCTTCTACTTAACCCCTTGCGCACCAGTGGAAGTAGACTGCCTCGCATGTGACGATATGTTTAATATATATATATATATATATATATATATATATATATATATATATTAATATTAATTATAGTTATAATACCAATATCGACAAAACTAATCCTGTCAAGATTATCAATAATTAAGCTACAACTGAGATCGTCTTGAAACCCACCGGGAACGAACCCGCAGGGAAAAGAAGGGGAAGAAAAAAGAAACAAACGAAATACTTGAACAAAAAGTCAAGCATTCGTGAGAAAGAAAACAAAACCCCAAGACGAAAACCTTAACAATAAAGAGCTCAATACGAATACAGAGTACAGGAAGTACCCAACGTTAAAGTAGAGCAAACAAGAACGAAAATCTAAGGGTGAGCCAACAACCTAGCACGGTTTGGCTTAACAGCTTGTCAGGGAAAATTGGCCAATATAACTTAATATTGGGCAGATATTTATTTCTATGGCTGCATGTGGTCATCTATTCAGTCCTTTTATTGTAAATTGGGGTTTAATTAGGTATTTTAAGATGAGAAGTTTGTCTAAAACGAATACATTTGTATTCCTTTAAAAAGATTTAGTTTTTGCGATGATATCATACTGGTTTTTTTGTTGTTTTTAATTGCCAAAAACATTTGGAGAGGGCAGTGCTATACCTGTATTTATTATTCTTAATGTTAATTTATGATTGTAAAATCGGTGTTATCATTGGTTTTCTGTGGAAAATAAATAAAGTTTAGCTTTGCCGTGAGAATGACTGCTAGCTCTGGAAACTGTACATTCGGTTATACATTGACTGTTAAGTGGCCAGATCGTAGTTTTTAGGCAGTTATGTGCGTTGTCATGCAGTGGATATCGTCTCGGAATGAAAAATCAGGAAGCCGAGTTCAAATTTCAGTTGAATTTATAGCATTCACTTACGTACAAATATCCTTGGGAAAATAATTAATCATTCTCTTCCCTCCATTTATGGGTTAAATAATAGGACAGATTTGGTTCTATAGCCTTGGATGGTAACCAGTCTACCGCAGAAAGCAATGGCAATCTACTGCGGGTTAATTTTTTGCCAAGGCAGTCATGTCTCTTTCGAGACATGATTTACCCAATGTGTGTATCACGTATAGCACTTAACTGACTGATTGAGAGTTATTTGTATTTGAGTTGCTATTATTTAAAATGGAATCACATTTATTTTGAAAGTTGGAAATGTTTTTATTTAATTTCATATTGTTGTGAGATAATATTTATCAATGTTCTAGAAGCAACTATAACTAAATTTAACTGTTTTTGGTGAAAATCTTGTTAGTGTCGGAGAATGTTTAAAATGCTTATGAATTAAATTTAGAAAAATTCTTCCGATGTTTGTTAAGACACTACAAAATATGTGGGCTAATCCATCTGATGTTACGTTTACGCAGATTCAGTTTATGTCTGACTACTTTGTTTTAATCAGTGAATTCGCAATTTACATTGTGTTGACTTTTTTAAAGACGTTCTATATTTAAAATTGCTGTCAACAAAAATGTCCTTATATTTTTATTTATTTTTTTTAAATCATATCACCCCGAGCAAGGCGGCCATGCCACTGATGTGCAGAGGGCTACGTAAGAGTGAAAAGACTAGAAGAGAGAAAGCCAAAAACCACATCCTAAACAGGGGACAAGGGATGAGCCTCTAAACCTGTTCAATAGACGAGTGTGGAGTGTGGAGTGTGAACCGGGCGATAGTTTAGTCTATCTACTTCAATTGAAAAAAAAAAGTGAAAAGATTGGAAAAGAGAAAGCCGGAAACCACATCCTAGACAGGGAACAAGGGATGAGCCTCTACACCTGTGGGTGGAGTGTGAACCGGGCGATAGTTTATACGAGGGTCATTCTATAAAGAAGGTGAACATTTCGGTATAAGTACTTCTACGAGGGTCATTCAATAAATAAGATGAATTTTTCGCTATAATGACTTCTACGAGGGTCATTCAATAAATATGGTGAATTTTTCGCTTTTATGATTTCTACAAGGTTCGATCAATAAATAAAGTGAATTTTTCGCTATAAGGACTTCTACGAGGTTCATTCAATAAATAAGTTGAATTTTTCGCAATAAAGACTTCTATGAGTGTCATTCAATAAATAAGGTGAATTTTTCGATTTAAGGACTTCTACGAGGGTCATTCAACAAATAAGGTGAATTTTTAGCTATAAGGACTTCTATGAGGGTCATTCGATAAATAAAGTGAATTTTTCGCTATAAGTTATTCTACGAGTTTTATTCAATAAAAAAGTTGAATCTTTCTGAATAAGAACTTTTATGAGGGTCATTCAATAAATAAGTCGAATTATTTGGTATAATGACTTCTACGAGGGTCATACAATAAATAAGGTGAATTTTAAGCTATAAAGACTTCTACGAGAGTCATTCAATAAATAAGGTCAATTTTTTTGCTTTTAGGATTTCTACGAGTGTCATTCAATAAATATGATCAAGTTTTCGGTATAAAGACTTCTAATACAGATACAAGCTTAATTTTTTAAAATTTTCTTTTACTTCTTTTTCAAAGGGATTTAATTTTTATTGCAGATTGAAGAAAAACTTTGAGGTTTGGAGATTAATAAAGATCCCCAACCAAGAAGCATGATCCAGGATTAGACAGAGGTAAGTTATCAAGTTTTTGGTTGCTGAAGGGTGCAAGCCAGTTAAAACTCATTGGAGAATTTCAGCTGTGTTTGGTGCCACTTCTTTCAGCCAAAAAATATCGACAAGGGTGCTAAATTGTTTAAAGAAGGACGGAGCAGTGTTGAGGATGAAGACAGGCCTGGGAGGCCTAGTAAAGTGATGTCTCCTGAGGTGATCGTATTAGTGACCTCTGTGAGAAGGGTGACAGTGGATGATATTGCAAGGACTTTGAGCCTATCTGTTGGGACACCACACAAAATTGTCCATTGTGCATCAGTCACATGGAGTTGTCATGCATCAAGACAACGCCAGGCCTCACACAGCAGCCCAAACAGTGCAGACCATCAACGAACTGGCCTGGGAACTGCTCCGTCATTCCCCTTACAGTCCAGACCTTGCCCCTTCAGACTTTCACCTTTTTTGTCCCTTGAAAGCGTTCACGAGAGGCACAAACTTTGAAAGCGATAATGAAGTAAAAAATACTGTGAGCGATTGGCTGAGACATCAGTCCAAAGATTTTTACGCTGAGGGAATACAGATGGGAAAAGTGTGTAACACTGCTGGGAGACTACGTTGAAAAATTAAAAAAAGTAAGCTTTTATCTTTATTAGAAGTTTTTATGCCTAAAAATTCACCTTATTTATTGAATGATCCTCGTAGAAGTCCTTATAGCGAAAAATTCACCTAATTATTGAATGATCCTCATGAGTAGACTTTATAGCAAAAAATTCCCCCTATTTATTGAATGACCCTTGTAAGAGTTTCTAGATAATCTAAATAAGATTGATTTATGTATGTTATATACATTCTATGGGAATTAGAATCTTTGTTGACGTAATTGTGGTTGTAATGAAACTTTGTTATTTGCTTTGGAGTAGGTTACTCAGCTCAATGGTTATGTCGAGAAAGTTACTCACTTTGGTGTTAGTAGTGGCGGTCATGTTAAGTTCGTTATCTTTAAAAAACTTAATCAGGTCCTTAGTCGGTCTCTTTGTGGTAGACCTGTATTTCGGAGAAGGATTAATTCGTCGTCTCTGTATAGAACGGTGAATTTTTTTTTAACTGCATCTGAGTCTCCATAATAATAAAATGCCGACCAATACGCAGGCCTACCCAGTATCATACGTATTTATATCAATGTAAACATATTGTTTGATCCTCTTAGTTAACAGGCAGCCGTCATGATTTTTGTGTTTGATGAATTATACTGATATCTCGGTCGCTAATGGATCAGTAATTTTTTGTTAAATTTAAGGCAGTAGGTAATAGTTTTTCTCAAACTGTATGAATGTACATTTTTTCTTTTTGTGGACCATTGTATAGTTCCAGCCGTGTTTTTCCACTGGTTCAAATATAAAACATTTTATGGGTACTTGCACGTTCTTTCCGGGATAGTTTTGCAGATCTTAACGATATAGTTCTTAGAAGGGTTGAGTATTGTGGTTATTAATTCAATTTTCTTTGTTGTCTTTGACCATGATAAATGTCTGTTGCTTTTGTAATTTTAGGATTCTCTTATCTAGCTTAAGTTCCGTAACTATTGTTTTGGCTTCCCAGTTGATGGAATTTTCCAAGTTGCTAGGAGTCATTTAGAAACATTTATTAATTTTTCTCTGGATAGCTTTATGGTATACGTCCTCATCGACAAAGTAATGGTTTAACGTCTTACGAGTTTTTATAATTAACTTATCATGATTTTCTTTTATCGTAGACATGTCTTTTTGCGGCTCACTGTTGGTGTTCAGCAATTAGATTTTCTTAATTACAAGTCATTCTCAAAGATCAATAGCCATTCGTTTAGGTGCGTTTAGGATTTAAATCCATAATATGAGATTTCATTCTGATTGTAGGATTCGTTTGTGTGATTGGAGACGATTTTTTAACTAATCCTATTAAAGAAGTTCTTGATTTTGTGTAACAGGGTTAGTTTATAATATTTTTGGGTGGAGTAATACGAGTTTGTCCAAGTCGTTCTATGGATAATATGTATATATATTTAACACACACACACACACACACACACACACACACACACACACACACACACATATATATATATATATATATATATATATATATATACTGAATTATATGCAAATCAAATTTTTGTTCTAGTTCCGATAGTTTTTAATAAGATTTAGTGAAACTGTTATATGACAACACTAACACATGCTCAGATCTCACATTCTAAGCTAATCTGAGCAATATTTAGCAAACGGCAGCCATTTTGGTGACTTGCAGCCTGTTTCAGCGTGCCAACTTTATATGCAAATCATTGCTAAAGTGTCAAATATGGTGAAGTGGTGACAGAAAATTAGAACATTGATTATTTTAGGATTATGTAATTTGAGAACAAAAATAATACAGAAAAAGAATCTTCAATATGGTTTCATAGTACAATCAATATTGTATATAACTGTCATTTTATTAACAAGAGAAAAAACCTTTGGTCCATTGAAGATGTCAAACTTTCAATTTTATCTGATGAAATTTCTTTGGCAGCAGTCAGAACGGCATTCCAGAGGTCATCCTTGGAGGTGTACTGCCTTCCTTCGGAGTAAATCTTCCTTTTCATGATGCTCCACAGATTTTCGATGGGATTTAAATCTGGAGAACAGGCTAGCCAATTCATTATTTTCCCATGTCTGGCAAAAACACTCTCCAAATATTCAGTGGTTGTCCTTGCAGCCAGAGACGGTGAATTATCATGCATGAATACCATCTTTTTCTGGAATGACAAATTCTTCTTCTTGTGCCAAGATTAGAGGTGTTCCTTAATGAAGTAGAGTTTGGCGGTCATTTTCACTCTATCTCCGACTCTGAATGGTCCTACCAGCTCATTACTAATGATTGCAGCCCAAAACATCACACCACCACGTCCTTGTTGACGCTTGATCCGGTGGGGAATTGGACCCACATTACCATTCTTTCCTCCACCCATCGGGTCCAACTCGACACTCATCGGTGAACAAAATAGTTTGAAAATTTACCTTTATGTGTTTTCTTGCCTACTCCGTCCTCTTTTTCTTGTGGATATCTTTAAATAGAGGGCGAATCTATGGCTTTCCACATTTTGCAACTGTCCTCAGGATACGGCATCGAGTTGATTTGGACACATCAGGAACGCCAGCATTTTCAAAAACTTTTTTGCTAGTTTCAGGAGAGTTACGCTGGATTCTCTCTTGTTCCTCTCATGGCTCAATGCGACACAGGTGCTTTCTTATGAATATTCCCTTTGTCAGAACGTCTGTTGCAAATTTGTTTACTATTGCACAGATTAGCTTAGAAGTTCAGATCTGCACATGTGTTAGGATCGCCATATAACGTGCCAAGTTTTACTAATTTTTATTAAAAACTGTTGGAGTTAGAATAAAATAATTGATTTGCATATCATTCTGGCACGCAGTATATATATATATATATATATATATATATATATATATTCCGTGGTATTAAGTCCCTAATTTTACCATAACTCACCCACCTATCCACACACACACACACACACGCTCACATACACACGCATATATATATTCTTCACTTCTGAAGATTCACGCATTATAGCTGAAGTGTAAACTGTTTTTAAAATTTTCTTCTCCAGAGAGCTCAATCGTAATGAGAGCATATATATATATATATATATATATATATATTATGCTCTCATTACGATTGAGCTCTCTGGAGAAGAAAATTTTAAAAACAGTTTACACTTCAGCTATAATGCGTGAATCTTCAGAAGTGATTCTTCAGAAATGTGTGATCACGTGGAGGCATGAATTATCAGATTACGTGGAATATCTGGAGTTGCAAAGATTTTTTAAATACCATAAAAAATATTAGGGAATTTAAAAATTGATGGGAAGTAATTGTGTAAATTATCTAATTACACAGAAGCAAAAATTGTTTACCTTAATTATGTTTTAAATATACTATACACATTTAAGAATGTGTCCAGAAGTTTGGTAAGCCGAAATTCCTTATATATATATATATATATATATATATATATATATATTTATATAAATGAATAATGAACGAAGAAAATATTTGCAACTTTCAAAACATTAATTTAAAACAGGGCTCAACATGAAAATAAAGCAATAAATATTTATTATAAATAATAGTTTAGAACATATAAAAACTATAATCTAATACAAAATTGTACATTTTGTTTCGACATTGACAAAACAATATTTTATCAGGTAGTTTATTATGAAGGTAATCATCATTATTAACTAATTGAAGAGACATTGGACTTTCAATGTTGAAACAAAATGTACTATTTTGTAATAGATTGTAGTTCGTACATATTACCGAGTTCCCATAGCTCAGAGGTAGAATCGCAGACTGACGCCAATTTGCTCGGGTTTCTATCCTGGTAAATGCAATTGGATGTCTAACCGTACTGATGAGCTGTGATACAGCGAAAGAAATCTGTCTTCGGATAGCTATATATATATATATATATATATATATATATATATATATATATATTAAACTTTATATTCTAGAAAAAAATAGAATTCAATACGTACGAATAAGAAGAGTAAATTTACTCAAAAGCCCCTTTAAGTTTGATTAAGAAATATAAAGTTTTCTTTCTTTCTTCATGTCTTTCATTGTTCTCTATGAGAAGAGGTCAAGATATGGAGAACGCAGAAAAATATTTTTGGTACAAGAATGGATACATCAAAGGTAATACGATCTAGCGAGAAGTAATAAGAATAAAAATAAAAATTAAAATTAAAATAAAATTAAGTCAAAAGTAGGTTTCATCTTTAGGGATGAAAAAACAAAGTCTGTATTCCCTAAAAATAGAATTATTGCCACATTTCAAAGTGAAACTTTATTCTGTTTAGTTAAAAAGTCTTTTCACATGCATAAATAGCAAACGGATTGTTTCTTGTATTTAAATATAAATTATTTTCAGAACTAACATCTAACATTTCCTGATGACAAAATAGATTTCTGTTGTAGTTAACTTTTTAAATAATATTTTATGTGATCTTAAGATATTCGTAAATAATTACACTGGACTTAGTGCCCCATGTTTAGAAAGAAGACTTATGAAAACCTATCTGATCAAAACTCTGTTAGGTCTCATTTCAATAAGCATGAATACTTATTAAACTCTATCCTTAACATATTCGTGGATAATAAAATATAATATCATCATCCTCATCTATAACAACGTACAAATTAATGGAAGCATTATTAATAAAAAAGAAAAAAACAACAATTAAAAATATCAATTATAAAAAATACTACAATGTGTTGACTTTTTTGAAAAAAAATTCTTATATCTCTAGATACATCCATAAATCAATCAATCAGTATATCGAGTTAAAAGTAAAAAATAAGAAGAAGAAAATCCTTAATAAAGGCCAGACATATACCCGAAAGTGCGTAGATGAATAAAACAATCGGACAATTTTTTACATAATTGATGTAATGTAAAGGAAAAAATATTAAGGTCGCCTGAAAGAATTTATAAAAACCTAAACCACACCTTGTTTGTCATTTTTAACGAAACTTGCACACACACACACACACACACACACACACACACACACACACACACACACACACACACACACACACAAATTAATGTATCTGTAGGCAGCAACCTTTCCTTTTTAGCATCATTCCAGTATTCTAACAATTTTTGCGTTTTTAGGATGTAAATAATATGAAAAATTGTCCATACTTTTTATTGTCCCAATTGCTCTCGACCATAGCTTTAACTCTTCTCAAGGGCGTTGTATTCTTATTTTTTAAATATTCTCACCCAAAGCATGGCAATACTGCCAGTAGTGCACAGAAGGCCACATAAGGCTAAATTGAAAGGATACATAGCAGAAAAGGTACCCGTTACTGGGTGTGTCAGAGAAAGTGCAAGAGAATACTAGTGTATATAGTTTGAAAAAAGAAAAGAACAAGATGTAGAGTGTGTTGGTGAAAGAATAATAGAAGGATGGGAGTCAAGGGGATAAGAGATGGTGATTGACATTGCATTTAAATCTTGGATATTGTAGCTATAAGGAAAGCAGGAAATGGAATGAAGTTCCACAGGCAGGAAGTGCAAGAAAAGAAGATGATAGCGTAGAAGTGGCGGTTGCCTTTGGTTTTTTTTAACTGTAAAAGGGTGGGATATTGTTGCCAGTTTGATTGCTCGAGTGAATTCTAGTAGAGGGGGAATCAGTGAGCTAAGCTGGTCGGAGCAGAATTTGTAGAAGAGACAGAAAAAACCACATCCCGTCAGTGAGAAAGTCACTGGAGTCGAGCTGCCATGTTGCGATCTATTACAGTGCAGATTCTTCTCTAAGACTCCAAGATGAATAGCAGTGGCGCCCGATCAGATATGACAACAGCTTTCAATATTTGGGCGGATTGTTGATTTGTATATGTGCAAGATGGACTCAGGCGAGAAAAACTTTCTGAACCGACACAGTGACCCACTCTCCTAGCAGTAGATTTAGGTATAGATTAAATGTAATCGTTCTACTTGAGGTCGGAAGAAAGAGTGAGGGCGAGAAGGCGCAGTGTATTGCATTCGGGGAGACTAGCTTTATCCATACTGATGGGGAAGGGGGACTGTCTATCTTGGTTGACAGGAGCTTTGTTTTGAAAGCCTTAAAGTTGACAAGTCATTTCTTAACCAAGTCAACTACAGATAAGAGGTTCTTCTCAACATCAGCCTTGGCAGATTTCTTACTGAGGCAGGAGTAAATACTGATGTCGTCAGCGTCAATGACTACTTTTATTTGATCACATCAGAGACATCATTCATGAAGATCAGAAATAGAGTCTGAGGTAGGATAGTGCCCTAGGGGACACAAGCGTTCTTGTGATAGGAATTGGAGGCATGCTCACTCAAGACGAGTTTCATTATGCGACCTGATACAAACGATTTGATCAGACCAACAAAGCGTCCAGTTATACCATAGCCCAGTAACTTGCGCAGAAGGCCAGCGTAACAGACCGTATCAAATGCTTTGGATATATCCAGGATAACAGCTCGAGCATAGCCTTTCTTGTCGAGGGATTTTTCGTGTGTTTTACTACAAGTAGTTTTGTGAATATTTCTGTGGAATGTAATATATATATATATATATATATATATATATATATATAAACGAAGATTAACGAAACTTGGTTAAAAACAACCGACAGTTTGCAATTTGAAATGATCTGTTTGAACATTATTTTTGATCGATACTCATATTTAAGTAGATATTCTGTTTTAATTAAACAGTATTATATATTTATATCTACTGGCCTGAATATTTACGATAAATTTTTTTACGAAAATGTGTGTTATTCGGCAGGATTCGAATCTGTGACCCCTATCCACATACGGTAAGCTACCCTTTGATCTGGCAACGTTTTAGACCTCTCGACCACTAATGACTTTTTTCGTAATAAAAATTTATCGTAAATAATCGGGACAGTAGATATAAATATATAATACTGTTTAATTAAAAACAGAATATCTACTTAAATATGAGTATCGATCAAAATATTGTTTAAACAAATCATTTCATATATATATATATATATATATATATATATATATATATATATAATAAATTATAGTTTAGAACATGTACATAATTTTTCTATATATATCGACGACAAAGATACGTTGTTTCGACATTAAAACTTCAATGTCTCATCAGGCGGTGTGTAAAGTAATGGAAAGCCTCTTTTCTTATATTTCTTTAGTTTTGTAAGAGGTGTTGGTGGGGGTTAGTGATGGGGTAATAAGTCTCTGACCGTTGGAAATTTTGGAGGAGGTGTTTTTTAAAAGTGGTTGATTAATGAGAGTCTTTGATTTCTAGACAGGTTTAACCTTGTAAGTTTTTATTATCTAGTGACTAGACTATATCGTTTGAATTCCTTAGAAGAGCCGGTAGTGGGTGGCGCCGGATATTTTTATTTTAGCAGAGTTTTATAATTAATGTAAGTTTGTATATTTAATATTAACTTTGGATTTAGGGAATATATTTTTTCTATTAAATGTTTAATTATTAATTATTATACATACATATATATATATATATATATATATATATATATGTGTGTGTGTGTGTGTGTGTGTGTGTGTGTGTGTGTGTGTGTGTGTGTTTTCGGGTTAGACGTGTTAGACGTGTTTGATACACCTGTCGAAATAAAACCTGGATTTATGACCTTTTAATTATGTGTTGAGTTTTCTCATCTAGATTTCTTATTGCTCTGAATAATATCCATTGCGCTCACTATTTTTGTTTATTCAATACTTTATATTAATTAGATAAATTTTACAGATTTTATATATATATATGTATATATATATAATGAACATAAGTTAGGTATTTTTATAAACCCATTGGTAATATAATATTTTGCGGCTGTTATAGAACGCTAGTTAGACCAATTTCAATAATGAATGGGTTAAAATGTTCCGAGACGTTGAATCATATTCCTTGAGCTTTTTTCGGAAAATTTCTGACGGTATGTTTGCGTTGTCTGAGAAAATATAAGTCTATCTTTAAATTTAAGCTATACCAAATGTCTAAGACTTTTAATAATTATAATATTAATCGTATTACTACTACTACTACTACAAATATATATATATATATATATATATATATATATATATATATATATATTGTTTGATTAAAAACAGATTATCTACTCAAATACTAGTATCGATTAAAAGAATGTCCAAAAAATATTTTAAATATTTGCAGTATGTCGGCTTTTATAACATTTCGTTAATCTTCGGAATTTTCCATAACATAGGTCATTCGTGGTCGAGCGGTCTCAGACGCGCCAGATCAATTGGAGGCTTTCCGTATGTGGATAGGGGTCGCAGGTTAGAATCCTGCTGAATGACACTCGGTTTCGTAACAAAATTTATGGTAAATAATCAGGCCGGTAGAAATAAATATACTGTTTGTTTAAAAACAGATTATCTACTCAAATACAAGTAACAATTAAAAATGTTAAAGCAAACAGTTTTAATAATTGCCATATATATATAAATATGTATATATATATATAACTATATATCTAAACGTATTTATAAATGGAACTTTTTCTGTGTGTGTGTGTGTGTGTGCGTGCGTGTGTGTGTGTGTGTGTGTGTGTGTGTGTGTGTCGGTTACCTATAGACTCCGAAATTTCTGAACGAATTTTCTTGAGAATTTGCACAGTCTGCGAATGTTCTTAGCTAGGTGTTGTCTCGAAGTTTCCTCGATAAATATCGAAAATCTATAATCGAAAAAATCGGTTCATAGTAGGAGTGGTCCGATTTTAATCAAATTACATACACTCATAGACAAAGACATAAGAAACGATATTCAGAAGTTTCAAGGTTGCAGTTCTTACAACAGTGCAGAAAATCTATAATATATATAAAAGGCAAGATGTTTGTGAGTGCGGATGTTTATCTGTCTGTATGTCCTTTATACAGATCCACAATTTTTATCCGATTCTCACCAAAATTCACACAAATATTCTTAAGGCTGAGTCTGAGCTCCAGACCATGGATTAGTTTTAAAGCTTTTATTACACCCGAGCAACGCCGGGCTATACTGCTAGTCACTAATAATTTAACAATATATAGCCTGGTCAGTATCTAGATGAGGCACACACACACAGACAAATTTCCATTTATAAATAAGTTTAGATCTTAAGAGAAGCCATGTTGCAAATGGCTGTAAGAAAATTAGCTTCACCATGACGAAAATATTGGATTCAAACTTTACAAACGGAAGCAATCATTAGAAAACCTAGCGGGGAGTACTACTTAATCTTAAAAGAAGCTACATAGATAATACGAAGCTGATGACATACAGAAAGAATAGACAAATCTAATAATTCGAGAAAAAGGATTATTCATCAATTTGTATGAAAAGATATTAGTTTTTGTGTGTCAGTAAGAAAAATAATCCAGGAAGCTAGCTACGAATTATTCTTCTTCTATGTGCCCTGTCCCTTCAGGACGTAGGCGATCATGATTTTTCACGTCTCCCTATCCATGGTGGCTCTTAGCATGCCTTCTCCTGTTAAACCATGCAACCCCCGTTCCATCATCCCCCTGATTAGGTCCTTCAAATATGTTACCCTTTGCTTTCCCCTGTCTCTTTTTCTCTGTATGTGGCCTGTTAATATCAGGTTCTCCAAGCCCATCTTCCTCATTGCATGTCCCAGGAACTTCAGCTGTCTCTTCCTGATGCTCAGTATTAATTTCCTTTTTGTTTCCATTATTTCGAAAACCTCATCATTGCTCGCATGCTCGATCCGTGAAATTCGCAGCATCCTTCTGTAGAACCGCATTTCAGTTGCTTTTCCTTCATCTTTGCTGATATTGTCCAGCATTCACTGCCATATTGAAGAACTGACAACAGATAGCAATCTAGTATTCTCTTCCTTGTTTCTAGCAAAATTGTCCTGTTTTTATCCTGTGTCTTAATACTTTACTCAACTTCTGGAATGCATCATTCGCCATGTCATTTCGCCTTCGGATCTTTGTGTTGCACTTTTCATCTTCTGTTATAACACTTCCCAGGTATTTAAATTTTTGTACGTGCTTGATTCTGGTATCCCCTATCTGTAATTGGCATTTTGGGCTGCCCTTTTTACTGATGATCATGCATTCGGTTTTTTTTCACTTTATAAAAGACCTTTTCTACGACAAGTGAGAGCTACGAATTAGAGAACCAAACTTTAAATATCTTTTAAGAGATCGCGGATTGTATTTTATCTTTGTTTAACGACATATTAACACTATATGGGTCATTTTCTGCCGAAATTTAATATTTTTGGAAGATTTGCAATAATAAAAACATATCTTATTCGACTTTCACAATTTAATACATGGTAAAGGATACTCAGCTTTTATGCATACATCCTTGGGCGAATTAATTGAAACAAAATCAATAATCTATTTCAAAGTAGTTTTTACACTTTCCTCAATCGCGTATACGTTGTTTCTTGGCGTTGTTTTCCTCTTCTAACTGCATTTTCTTTTACGTTTTGAACTGATGGATTTAATTTGATTACACAACTGACAGTTGAATGGCTAGCACCAACAATATCCGCGATATATTTGTGACACTTGCCAGTGTTTTCGTGCAGCGTTATAATTTTCTTAGGCTTCTTTGGAGTAACATCCATCGCCGAAAATGGCCGTTGGACTACTAATCGACAGTCGAGACAATTGTGTCTGGGTATGATAGAAATCTAATGGAATAACGGATGATGCTATATTTTATAAACCCAAACTAATTTCATGATACATCCCTAAAATAGATTCATATTACTGCACAATACTGCAAGTAACCTAATCTGAGGAAGAAATAAAACTGTATTACACCCAGTGACTCTAGCTAATTGTCACAAGGGTGTATATCTTGTTTGTTGGGTCAGAAGTACTAGAGAGGCGATTAGTATGTTTTATGCTGTTTTATTGAAATTATATTTTGGAATCGAATAACATATTTAAAAGCCTGATCAAGGGAATGACGGAACGGGGGTTGCGGGGTGTAACAGGAGAAAGTATACTAAGAGCAGCCACCAGAGAGAAAACCATGATCGCCTACGTCCTGAAAGGACAGAACAGATAGAAGAAGAAGAAGAAGAAGAAGAAGAAGAAGAAGAAGAAGAAGAAGAAGAAGAAAAAGAAGAAGAAGAAGAAGAAGAAGATATTTTGGAATACAATGTTAAGAGATATTACATGGGCTAATGTTAATTGGCTGGTTGATTTGGTTTAGTGATATATCAATTTCTAGGGATTACGTAATCGCCATCTTCTGTTTTCCTGTTCCGTTTTTTTATTTACGTTTCTTTTCAATAGTTTCTTTCTATTTTCTTTCAATATTCACTACTAGTGTCTTAGTTGCATTATCGCCTTGTGAGGAATGGACTTATAGAAAAAAAAAAACTCTCGATCATGAGTGACTCTTGTGACTTGTGACTAGGGTAGACGCAAGTAAAAGAAAAAATTGGTATGACTGTTTTTATTTCGTGAGACATATGAAAACCATAAAGTTTTTGGCAAAGAATATATTTTATCTATCTATCTATCTATCTATCTATCTATCTATCTATCTATCTATCTATCTCAGTCTGTTCATATCTATCTATCTATCTATCTATCTATCTATCTATCTATCTATCTATCTATCTATCTATCTATCTATCTCAGTCTGTTCATATCTATCTATCTATCTATCTATCTATCTATCTATCTATCTCAGTCTGTTCATATCTATCTATCTATCTATCTATCTCTCTCTTTATCTCTATCTGTCTTATTTTATCTCAATTTGTCATATCAGATTTCTTACTTTCTTTCTTTCTTTCTCATCTACGTTTCTATTTATCCCATTTTATTCATTCTATCTCAGTCCTTCATATTTTTCTTTCTTTCTGATAGATACCAAAATTTCAGTGGAAATTGTAATGTACCGTTTAACTATATATATATATATTGTGTGTGTATTTGGCAGCATTTCTTCATTAATACAGGTTTCATTGAATAACATAGACAAGTTCTGTCTATTTATTTTGTGTAATATCCTTTCGTATGATCTAATTAGCTGGATAGTGCTATCGTTAAAATCGACAAGAAATCGCAGTAATTGTTGATTTTTTTTATCGAGTCTGAGCTTTCGGCTTAAAGCTCAGACCCGATAAAAAAACAACAAATACTGCGATTTCTTTTCATCTTTTAATGACAACACTATCCAGCTAATCAGATCATACGAAAGAACTTGTCTATATTATTCATTGAAACCTGTATTAATGAAGAAATGCTGCCAAATACACACACAATATATATATATATATATATATATATATATATATATATATATATATAAATTACGGAAATGGGAAAGAACACGTAGATTAAAGACCACTGTTCAAGCATTTACGTTTTAATAAAGAGTGCTCAATATAGAGTAGAGGTTAATATTGTAATTTTGTTATTACAATGATTAATAAAAGCATAATTACTATATAAGTATAGATAATTTCTAATGAATATTTGCATGTATATATATATATATATATATATATATATATATATATATATATATATATAAATTTGAACAGACTTTCCACTCAAATATGAATATCTATTAAAATGATAATGCAAAAACAAATAAAAATTTAAATATGTAGACTATTGCCAGTTTCGTAAATTTCCGTATAAATCTGTAACATATATATATATATATATATATATAAATATATATATATATATATATATATATATATATATATATATATATTACAGAATTATATATATATACATTACAGAATTATATAGATATATACATATATATAAATTATACTTTAGAAGATGTTCAAACTACAATCTAATCTGTACATGTTCGAAAGTATAATTATAAATATTCATTGTTTTATTTTTATATTGGGCACTGTTTTAAATTAATGTCTTCAATATTGCAATTATTTTCTTCGCTTCTTATTCTATTCTCTCTCTCTCTCTCTATATATATATATATATATATATATATAATGTGTTTATTCTGCCAATTTCCTTTTTCGTTTTATTCTTTCTTTTTTTATTCCATGTACCCCATATTGACCTTCTGTCATTTTTTACACTCAGTTCTATCTATCTATCTATCTATCTATCTATCTATCTATCTATCTATCTATCTATCTATCTATTTATCTATCTATCTATCTATCTATCTATCTATCTGTGTGTGTGAGGGGGTGGGAGAGTACATTAATATGAATGATAATAAAATTTATATGATAGAATTTTATCTATAATTGGACTTGTCACATTGTAGATATTTACATTTTTGAATAATTTCGCTTTCACCCGAAATTGATAGGTGGCATGGACCAAAGTACAACGATGGATTAAATTTTCGACTAAAAAAACTAAAATTTTCAGTAAGAATTCTATCTATCTATCTAGCTACCTAGCTACTAACAGTATAGCCCGGCGTTGCTAGGGTGTAATGAATGCTTTCAAATTAATCCATGGTCCTGGAGCTCAGACTCAGCCTAAAGAATATTTGTGTGAAGTTTGGTGAGAATCGGATAAAAATTGTGGATTTGTATAAAGGACATACTGAAAGATAAACATCCACACTCACAAACATCTTGCCTTATATATATATATATATATATATATATATATATATATATATAGTTATATATATATATTATCGATTTTCTGCACTACTGTAAGAACTGCAACCTTGAAACGTCTGAATATTGTTTCTTATGTCTTTATCTATCAGTGTATCAAATATGATTAAAATCGGACCACTCCTTCTATAAGCCGATTTTTTCGATTATCCATTTTCGATATTTATCGGTGGTACCTCGACACAAAACCTAGCTAAGAACACTCGCAGACGCTTATAGTACAACTGTGTGAATTTTCAAGAAACGGTCCAGCCGTTTCCTAGTCTATATGTAACGGACACACACACAGAGACATTTATATTTATTCCATTTATAAATAAGTTTAGATAGATCTATCTATTTGTAATGAATTAATTTGAACATTAATTTTTACCGATACTCGTATTTAAGTAGATATTCTGTTTTTAATTAAACTGTATTTTATATTTATATCTACCGGCCTGATTATTTTATGAAAAATTTTATTACGAAAATGTGTGCTATCCAGCAGGATTCGAACATCTATCTATCTATCTATCTATCTATCTATCTATCTATCTATCTATCTATCTATCTATCTATCTATCTATCTATCTATCTATCTATCTATCTATCTATCTACACAGTGCGATGCGTAATGTATCACAATTTTATATTTTTAATTTCGCGTATTTTTTGTTTTTATTATGGCGGTTGCAAATATAGTAGGGACCGTTGTCTATGAGAAAAAGAGCATCATGATGCAATTTACTCCGGCTAAGAATTTTGAAACGGCATTCTGTATTGCCTGCTATTCGCGACGGGAAATCCAAAACGAAGACTTCTAATTGTTGCGGTGTTAATGGGAGGACATTACTGAGTATTTCGAAATATGATATTACTTACTCAGACGCTATCTCCTACCGGAATCACTTCTTCCAAATTTATAGGAGTCAGGCGTCGGACCATAACAAGCGCCTCTGTGCCTCTGCTCGCAATGCGTGCAAGACGGTACTTAAAAAAGCTAAGCTTCTGTTTGCTGCCAAAATGAAGCAGCGCATCGCATCCCGTAAGTTCGGCTCCAAACGCTACTGAAGTCTCTGTAAAAGTGTAGTAAATAAGAGTAACCCCTCAATCCCTCCTCTAATCAACGGATACAAGGTCCTCACCTCTTCAACAGACAATGCCGAGTGCTTTCATCCAGATTCTCCGCCATCTCGACATTGGACTGGTCTGGAGTATCTGTACCCGACTCTCCACCTGAGGCTGAACTGAATGACACATTACCACATTACCACCTAGCTAGTCTCTAACATAGTTTCAAAACTTGAGCCTTACAAAGTGATCGGTGGTGACGGAATCCAAATCATTGTCCTGAAGAAATGTACCCCTGAACTCTTTTCTGTTCTCTCCAAACTACTGTCTCTGCTTCTTGCTTTCCTGCCTGCTGGAAGTCCTCCTCCGTGGTTCCTATATATAAAAATACTGGTGAACCCTTTGCCCCCTCTATCACCCTATCCGCCTCCTACAAATTTTTGGCAAAGTGTTCGAAGACATCATCAACGCCAAGGCGGTTCAACATCTCACAGTCAACAGTCTCATCTTTGAGAGCATGGTTTCCGTTTCACCAGGTATACTGCTGATATACTGACGACCATCACTGAGAATATACACCAGGCTCTCGACAAGAACGGCGAAGCTCGAACTGTTGCCCTTAATATCACCAAAGCGTTTGACAGAGTCTGGCATGCTTGCCTTCTACGCAAGCTGCGGGGCTATGGTATAACTGGACACTATGCCTCCCAATACTATCACACGAACGTGAGTGTTCCTCAAGGCTCTATTCTAGGTCCTACGCTTTTCCTGATCTTTGTCAACAATCTCTACGATGTAATAAGATCCCAAGTAGGCATATATGCTGACGACACCACCGTTTACTCTCACCTCGATCAAAAATCTTCCGATTCTGACAAAGAAAACCTCCCTGCTGAGCTTGAAAAGAACCTCCAATCTGTGGTGAACTAGGGTAAGAAATGGCTCTTGAATTTTAATGCTTCCGAAATGAAGCTGCTATCTATTAACCATCACAGACAATCGCTCCTTCCCCCCACCCATTAGCATGGATCAGGCTAGTCTCCCTGAAAGCAAAACACAGACCTCAAATGAAATGACTATATAGAATCCTTAGCTAAATCCGCTGCTAAGAATGTCGGTTCACTTTGTAGAGCCAGGAAGTTTTTCCTGTCTGGAACCATCCTATATAAATCTACCATCTGCCCGTGCATCGAATATTGCTACCATATCTGGTCAGGTGCCCCTGCTATCCATCTAGGTTGCCTTGACAAAATCCAATGGAGAATCTGTAATGTAATAGATCCCGACTCGGCAACTCAGATACAGTCACTTTCTCACCGGCGTAATGTGGCCTCCCTGTTTCTCTTCTACAAATATTTTCACGGTTTTTACTCCGATGAACTTAGCTCACTGGTGCCCCTATGTATGAATTAACTCGAGCCACAAGATTAGAAAATTGGTCACTACCTTTTTACTCTGGAACCTATAAAATGTACTCTTCAGCTTCTTTTCTCGCACTTGCCACCTGTGTAATTCCCTTCCATTTACTTGCTTCTCTGACAGCTACCATCTCCAAGAATTTAAATGTAAAGTCAATAGCCATCTTCTATCTCACTAACCTGCATCTTCTCTCACATGCTTCTTTTCTCGCACTTCCCGCCTGTGTAATTCCCTTCCATTTACTTGCTTCTCTGACAGCTACCATCTCCAAGAATTTAAATGTAAAGTCAATAGCCATCTTCTATCTCACTAACTCGCATCTTTTCTCTCATGCTTTTTCTCCGTCCACCCTAATATCATCGCTCCACTTTAATCACATCCGTATTCGCATCCTTCTCTTACCTACTCCCTGACACGCCCTATAAACTGTCCCTCTTTATCATAACTTTCCTCCTATATAACCCCTGCGCACCAGAATTTTCGACCTCAGGTAGGTTCCCTCTTGAAGAATGGGCTCCCTGTTTATCCACTGAAAGAGCCATACTCGACTTTTTATTTTCATTTGTAATTCTCATATTTTTTCCACGAGTGACGCACGAGTCCAAAAGTCCACTCAAAGTTGCTCGGCACGCTGGGTAACGGTCTTTTACAAACAGGGTTCCGAAGCCTGGAGGGGATCGTTTGTGACCTCAAAACGCAGTAGCCATTCACTCCTCGGCACGAATAACACCATGAGTTGCGGGTTATTGTTCAAAGTTTTCCTTCCCCTTAATGGGTTGCTAAGCGACAGTTGACAGAGACGCGATTGGAATTCAAAGAAAAAGACGCTTGTTAAAAAAAAACAAACTTGGACGTAACAGCCGCTCAACGAAACAAATCATCACTACACTAGAGTATATGATTTTTTTAAAATTGTTGCTACCATCACTCGACCTCTTGACAAAAATAATTGTTAAGAAAAAAAAAATTAATGGAAAAGAAAAAGTTGACATACGCTTAAGTTTATTACTGCTGTGAAATTTAAAAATAATAATGTTTTCGTTCTCTGTATATTGTTATTTTTTCATTAAAGTCGTCGAAAATAGGGTTATCAAAAAAATTAAATAAATAAATAAAATGATTAAATAACTAAATACGTACTCTTTCTAAGAAAGAATATCGTAAAAATTGTATCAAACAGTTTTTCATCGTATTTTTTCATATTGTTTTGTTTTGTTTTTCGTTTTTAAGAAAAATTATCAGAGTTTTTAAAAAAATGTTATTTCTAAATATCGACAACTAAGGGAAATATGAATAATAAGAAAACGAGTTGTTGAATCTATTAGGATCATTTAAAGAAGAAACAAATAAATTAAATAATATACGAATAAAAATTAATGTTTATGTTAAAATAGTAAGACAAAATTTCACATAGAAAAATTCAAAGAGAAAGACGCTTGTTAAAAAAGAAACAAACTTGGACGTAACAGCTGGTCAACGAAAGAAAATATCACTAGACTAGAGAGTATTTTCTGAAAAGAAAAAATTGTTGCTGCCATCACTAGTCCTTGTAACAAAAATAATTGTTAAGAAAAAATAAATTAATGGAAAAGAAAAAAAATTGACGTACGTTTAAGATTATTACTGCTGTGAAATTTAAAAATGATAATAATTAGTTCGCTCACTGCATATTCAGTTATTCTTTCATTAAAGTCGTAGAAAATAAAGTTATCGAAAAATAAATAAATAGATAAATAAGATAAAGAAAATGAATAAATAAACAAAAAAATAAATACGTTTTCTTTCTAAGAAAGAATATCGTAAAAATGATAATCAAGCTGTTTTTTCCCGTTGTTTTGTTTTGTTTTTTGTTTTTAAGAAAATTATCAGAAAAACATTATTTGGATATATCGAAAACTAAGGGAAATATGAATAATAAGAAAACTAGTTGATTAATCTATTAAGAACATTTAAAGAAGAAACAGATAAATTATTAAATAATATACAAAGAAAAATGCATGTTTACGTTAAAATAGTAAAACAAAATTTCATTAGAAATAAAACGTTACGTTTTCAAGAGCTTCAGAAAAACACGTCATTCTCGTTGGAATTCCAGTCGCGTTTTTATTATTATTATTATTATTATTATTATTATTATTATTATTCCGAATATGTTATTATAATAATGCTGTAAAATGTTACTCAAATGTCATGGTAAGGAAAAAAATGTTTTAATATTTTGTTACTTAATTTTTTTCATTAAATTGAGTTCTGCGGTTTTTTTTGTTTCTTTTACTACATGCATTTCATATTGCACATGTTATATGTTTTTATTATATTGTGAATTATATTAAACATGTTTTATTTGGCATGACAGAAATTCTTATCAGATTTTACTAAGTTTTAATCATGTTCTTAAAGTCATTTTCGGAAGAACAATGTAAGCGCAGAAACTCTCCGTAATGATCATTAGTCCAAGCGATTTTGATAAATCTACTGACAGTTTTCAAGGGGTTGTTGTTAAGATTTCAATGTCCGGGTTTTAATGTGAATTGTATAAAAGTAGTTATAATGTTAGTGCGAGCTGGAGGAAGCGGCCTAACTATTGTCTCTTTCCAGCGAAATTTGACTGTTCAAAGAAGGCTCCAAAAGTAGTGAATTCTCTTGATCAATCAGTTTTAAGCTATTGTTATGCACATAAGACACTAAAACCAACGACTCGTGTATTGTAGCATTAGCTTCTTTGTTGCCTTTTAGGGAGATTGGTCTTAATAGCCATTCACCGAGAACCCTTTTAAGTGATCAAGAATGAAGGGGTTATCCTAGAAAATACAATGAATCTCTGGTCTATATAACATCACGACGATCTTCAGAAGTGGTTCTATACTTCGCATGTACCTCTCCGAGTAAGACCCCCAATAGAGGAGGACATAACTAAAGACTATGTGTGCGCCATCCATGTAATTGTGGAAAGAAATATAAAGGAGAGACAGGCCGCCCCCTTTGGGTAAGGCTACAAGAACATCACAAGGCCGTAACACAAGGGAAGATAGAAAAATCAGGCGTAGCTGAACACATATGGACGGGAGAATGGGGATCACCGCCCCCTATGGAATGAAGTTGAAATATCAGAGAACGCCACTGGAAACTACGTTAACTTAAGGAATCAACACATGTGCAAGGCCTCAAAAATCCCCTAAACCGACCAATCATAGAGATGAACATAATATGGGAACCAGTAATATGGAGTCTCATAGAAAATCATTAGTGTCAAAAATTGGAATGTTAGCTTTTGTAAAAAATACTAGAGAAAACAATTAGCATAAAAAATACTAGAGAAAACCATTAGCATCAAAAAGTGCAATATGAACTCTGGTTAAAAAAAAAGGGTACTGGACATTAGGTATATAAGTCTCATAAATTCAGTTGTTTTTTGTCATTAAGGACACATGGCCTCGTGGTGGAACTTGATTCTTAGAATTGTGAGTTTTCTACCAGGCTACAGCAGTGGTGAACAAGTAACTTGCAGGGTTAGAGGCAGATACCTCATGACTTCTAATCTAGGCTTTATGCAAGAAATGAGGACGATATACACCAGCGATTGTAATAAATGTTCGGTTCGAAATTCCTAGCACCTAACGAAAGCCGGAGTGTACAAAGTCCGAAACGTCGTACAAATGGCAAAAAAAATGAAGACAATAGTCCGAATAATATAAATACTGTAAAAATGAAAAACTTTGCACGTTATAGGTTCTTATATACTCAAACTTAGTCTGTATTGTTGTTTCGTTCACATTTCTTTCATAAATTACTGACCTAATATGCTTGATTAAGTTTTATATTGTCTTATGTTTTTAGTAATGATTCATATATTACTTATTCTTAAAAAACACTTGGATCTGTATTATCTACCTCGGAATGTCAAATGAAATTGTTAGAAAACAGGAAGTTTATTAATTTTATACAAAATCATAAAACACCAAGTTTTTTTTAAATAATTAGGATTAGTCACGTCTGGTAGAGAAAATATAGTGGACATGGTAAAAACAATAATTGATAGGTTTTACAGGCAATCAATCGGGAAATGTGTCATGGATAAAAAATTTATATTGCTTAAAGTATTTATATTCTGAGGACTGTTCAGTGCCATTGTTAAGGGTATGGGCATGAGTTAGTTAAATGCCATACGTGATACACGCTTGGGTGATCATGTCTCGAAAGAGACATGACTGACTGGGGCAGAAGATTATCCCGCAGTAGGATGCCATTACTTTCTGCAGTAGACTGGTTGCCGACCAAGGCTATAGAACCCAATCTGTCCTGTTATTTAACCCATAACTGGAAGGAATAGACGGATTAATACCTTTCCCAAGGGTATTTGCGCGTAAGTGAATGCAGTGAATTTGGCTGGAATTCGAACTGGGCTGGAATTCGAACTCGGCTCCCCGATTTCTCGTTCCGAGGCGATATCCAATGCACCACAAGGCACATGGGAATGAGTAGTCGAACAATAAAAAAGAGGTCATGACCAATATAAGTAGTGTAAATAATCATAACTCTCCTTTTCAGAATTTTAATCATATATTGCTTATTGTCAGTAGATAATTTCTTAATTAGTGCTTCCTTTGACATTGATTTCAAATTAAATTTACTTGAACAGTACTTATTCCATTTAGATATGTCAAAATTATATATATATATATATATATAAGAAAAGGAAAGGGGAGAATGGTGATATGTAGAGAAAATATTGAGAAGAAAAGTCAACACATAATTAGACGGTTATAAATCCAGAATTTATTTCAGCAATGTAAAGAAAAATGTTTAAACTGTCTCGTTAAGGCCGTTGATGAATAAACAAAACAGATTTTTTAAAATTATCAACGTCCTGCACAAGGCAATTAAAAAAATCTTTGCTTTGCTGAAATATATTCTGGATTTATAACTGTTTAATTGTGTATTAAGATTATATATAGTCATCCGAAGATAGATCTGTTTCGCTGTATCACAGCTAATCAGTACGGTTAGACTCAGGTTGCTTTTAACCCAGGATTGAAACCCGAGCGAATTGGCTTCAGTCGGCGATTCTACCACTGGGCTATAGGCACTCGGTAGAAGAAGACAGACATTTTAGCGTATATATTGTCATTATACCCGCCCAATAGGCAGAGTGCTCTAATCCATGACTGAATGAGCGATGCGTACATGCCGGAGTAGCTACTGTTTTTCAAAGTTTACCATTCTTCCAGGGTGCTCAATCAGGGTGTCAATAACTGAATAAAAAAGGGTGAAAAAGTTTTATATATATATATATATATATATATATATATATATATATGTGTGTGTGTGCGTGTGTGTGTGTGTGTGTGTGTGTGTGTGTGTGTTCCATTTGTAAACGCACATCCAAGGAATTCAACTGGGATTCGGTATCGGGTTGCCGAGTTCGAATTCCAGTTGAATTCCTTGCATTCACTTACGCACAAATACCCTTGGGAAAGGTAATAATCCGTCTCTTTCCTCCAGTTATGGGTTAAATAACAGAACAGTTTGGCTTCTATAGCCTTCGTTGGCAACCAGTCTACCGCAGAAAGCGATGGCAACCTACTGCGGGATAATCTTCTGCCCAGTTTGTCATGTCTCTTTCGAGAAATGATCGCCCAAAGCATGTATCACGTATGGCACAAACTGCATCAATGTCCCATTCTGAGCCAATATCCATTGAAACACAGCGCGTAATTTAACGCCGATAAAAGCAATATCGTCACAAGACTTATGCTTGACACGTCTGCCGAAAAATCTTCCATTCTTTCATTATTAAAATTTAAAATAGGGTAAATATTTTAAACTTAAATGTAATAAAAAATATTCGTTCCACAACTTCAGCACTTTTCGTCAATATGGTTATGTTTCCACATATATATATATATATATTTATATATATGAAGTCATCCGCAGATAGATGTGCTTCGCTGTGCCACAGCTCAGTACGTGAAATAACCGATTGCTTTTAAACCAGGATTGAAACCCGACCGAATGGGTGTCAGTCGGTGATTCTACCTCTGAGATATGGGCGCTCGGTAGAAGAAGGCAGATTTTTAGCGTGTGATATATCATGTATACTCAAGCATGTACATTGCTTTAGTCCTATGATTTTTGTTTGTTTGAGTTTTGTTATCAACCTCTGTGCGTTATTTAATGTCGAAAAGGCGGGGTTTTAAGGTTTTTGTTTAATGTTCGGTTGAGAAAGTTGATTTAGTCAGATTTTAATGAATATATTTTGTTTTTATCCTTCTTTATTTTTAGAAAACTGAAAATGTCTTCTAGTTTTGTATTCAAAATATTTTGTTGAAAATCTTTTCACTTCAAAAATGTTTTATGGTAATAATTCTTTCTTCAAAAATGTATTGTTGGTAATATTTTTCCTTCAAGAATGTATATTTTTCTATAAAAGTCTATTTTTATGTATATGTTTCTATAAAAGTGTTTTTTTTATATTTTCGTAGTGTTTTGATTCCAGTTTGGGGGTTAACTATTTACCCATAGTTGGGACCCTAACAGGTGCTATCACTCTGGGTCAGGGTGGAACTGGGAACAACAGCAATTATGAGGTGGTTTCATGCTCCTCACAACATCCCAGTCAGAGGCCTTGCTGCAGGATACAGTTGACCGTCATGCCCAGGACCCTTAGTTCTATGAAGTATTTTAGAGAACAAATCACATTAGACGCAATGATTCTATACTGTCATTCCATTCTCTAAAATTCTTGGGTACCTCGAGTTGGTGCAACGGTTAGCAAGCTTATCTCACTGAAATCATTACAATTGAGTCATGAGTTCGATCCTCACTGGGTGTCGCATATTTCGCCATTGTGCCACATCTAAGTCGCGTTGAGAAAATCACCATTCCCTAACATTCTTCTCATATCTAGAAATGTATATAATATATTTACTCACATAGAAATGTAAGTCGATGTATTGTCCAAAGGTGTGTATTACGTAGCCGTCCGAGTCAATGAATTTGTGAGACGCATTCCAATTCTTGTATTTACCCAGTTGTCAAATAACTTATAACAATAATTCTTATATTTGGAACTTATGTTTTGCTTACACTGCCACTACATTTTAGCGCCAATTAATTTAATATTTATTCAATAATGATTCAGTAAAATTAAATCACCAAACAACACTACAAATCCGAAAAATTCTTTGCAACATCTCAGAAATACAATATCACTTAAACTCTAAAGAAAATTACTTCTAATACTGGAAGCATTAAGTACAGAAACAAAAAAGAGTGTTTCTTTCCGATAGAATGGCGTCAACAGAAAAAGATTTTATTTTCACAAATTCGTCATACGCGAGGTGAGACAAAACGTGATTCACCTTAAGCATGTAAGCACTTGGATTTTTTAAATACATCGTTTTAGAAATTATATTTTCACTAATTTCAACTCAGTTTTTCAGTTATTTTCTCTTGCGTTATATATGCCCTATCTATATAATACAATGCAATAAGAAATAGATACGTATGTAAGCATCTATTTTTGTGTGCATATGTAGGATATATATATATGTATGTATGTAGAAGAAAAATAACTGGAATTAAATAAAACACAATGAAAAAAATATCCTCAGTTAAAATTCTCTTCGAAAATTTACACTCCTCCAGATTATTTCCACTAAAATTAATAACTATCTCCTTTTGCACATTATTTATATTAAATCTACGTACCTCATCTTCCACACTATTTAAACTACATCCAACAAGTACCTCATATATCAAATTACTTAAATTGCCTTCAGAAAGTACCTCGTCTTTCACACTATCTACATTACGAAGGTGAATTGGCATGGCGAAGGAAGCATTCCAAAAGTTGTGTAAAGTATTAAGAAACAAAAACAATTCGCTGGAAACAAAGGAGAGTGCTGGATTGCTATGTGATGTCAGTTCTTTAATATGGCAGTGAATGCTGGACAATATCATCAAAGATGAAGGAAAAAGTTGAAGTAACTGAAATGTGGTTCTACAAAAGTATGCTGGATATAAAGTAAGGGATCAGTTCCATATTACAATCAATATATAAACTGACCCCTCACTTTCTGGTCACAGCAGTTTCTATACATTTATATTCCTGAGATCCAAAAGCACAAGGAGTCATCCCATGAGCTGAATAGAGTATTAAGAGTAAAATTTCCCTAGAAACAAAGAAGAGAGTACTGGATTGCTATGTGATGTCAGTTCTTCAATATGACAGAGAATGCTGGACAATATCAGTGAAGATGAAGGAAAAACTTGAAGTAACTGAAATGTGGTTCTACAGAAGAATACTGGATATAAAGTGGGGGATCAATTCCATATTACAATCAATATATAAACTGACCCCTGGCTTTCTGGTCACAGCAGTTTCTATACATTTATATTCCTGAGATCCAAAAGCACAAGGAGTCATTCCAGAAGTTAAGTAAAGTATTAAGAAACAGGACAATTTCGCTAGAAACAAAGAAGAGAGTACTGGATTGCTATGTGTTGTCAGTTCTTGAATATGGCAGTGAATGTTGGACAATATCTTCGAAGATGAAGGAAAAACTTGAAGCAGCTGAAATGTGGTTCTACATCAAGTATCTCATCTTCGACGCCATTTAGTTGCTTTGCCTTATTCAGTTTTTGCCTAATGCTTCCTCGTAATAGTAATAAAAGCTGTTTTCTTTGTAAGAAAACAACGCATGCATTGACCAAAAATACTGTGCTTCTTTCGGGTAAAATTTATAGAATATTTCTATTTAAACAATTTTTCAGGAAAATAGATTTTCTCTAGTCCAAATCTTTAATCACTTTTTCCATTTGGGCACCATTCATCCACTGCTAAGAAGGTTGGGTCACTGTGTCGATCCAGGATGTTCTTTCCACCTGAATACATCCTGCATATATACAAGTCTACCATTCGAGCCTGCATGGAGAACTGCTGCCATTTATGGTCAGGCGCCCCTGCCGCTCACCTCAGTGTTCTCGACAGGCTCAAAAGGAGAGTTAGTAACGTGATAGGTGCTGACTTGGCGGCTCGACTACAGCCACTTCCCCACTGACGAAATATGGCCTCCCTTTGTCTGTTCTATAAGTACTTTCATGGCTTCTGCTCAGACGAACTTAAGTCACTGGTGCCTCCTCAACAGGTGTTTACTCGTGCAATTCTACTCCTGCAGCTTCTTCTCTCGCACTTCACGCCTGTGGAACTCGCTCCCATATTCTCCAGAAATTTAAATGCAATGTTAATACACATCTACTAACCACTTGACTCTAGCCCTTCCCCCACGCCGTATATCCTTCCCTTTCTCTCCCCCTTGCAACTGTCATTACACCTGCATTTTCATCTTTCTATTGCTTCTTTCTAATTGCTTTGTAATCCTCTTCTCCCTCCTCTAATTAATTTTCTTTCAGTTATGCAGCCCCCGCACATCAGTGGCATTTACGCCTTGCCCGGGGTGAAACGATTAAAAAAATGACGTGGTGTAATTTTTAGCAACCCTTTCTCGAAAGAACTTATTACAACTGACTTGCTATTTCAATCCTCACTGGATATCTCATAATTTTGGCATTGTACAACATGTGCGTTGTGGTGCATTGGATATCTGCTCGGAACGAGAAATCGGGGAGTTCGAATTCCAGCCAAATTCATTGCATTCACTTGCGCGCAAATACCCTTGGGAAAGGTATTAATCCGTTTCTTCCTTTCAGTTATGGGTTAAATAACAGGACAGATTGGGTTCTATAGCCTTGGTCGGCAACCAGTCTACTGTAAAAAGCAATGTCAACCTACTGCAGGATAATCTTCTGCCCAGTCAGTCATGTCTCTTTCGAGACATGATCGCCCAAGCGTGTTTCACGTATGGCACTTAACTGACTTAACTGACTGACAACATGTAAGCTGCGTTTAGAAAATCAATATCTCTCTTGCCAGCATAGTTGGGGGTTTCCGTCGTAACCTTTTTTATGTAGTAGGATGGGATGTGAATCTCTTGCAAATATCATTATTTTCAAGTCGAGTTACATGTGATGTTCATTTAAGCTGATGCTGCTGTTGAAATAGTAAAGTTATACGGATTCTCTTATTTAGTGCTGTTGTTTATTTAGTGAATCCGTAACGTCAGTTTGCTATGATGGAATGTTGGCCCTCGCCAAGATGCACAAGTTTCATTCGCTCAAAGCCATTATTTGAAAGAAGTATTTATAGAACGTCGTTGTTTGAAGGTGAAAGTTTTGAATGGATTTTGTCGCATACATGACGATCCGATAATGCTAGTTACGAATATGACTCGAATTTTCAGGTTAATATTTGGTTTTTGTAGCAATTTGCAGTGTTGACTGACACTACCCCAAGTGCAATCTAGTCTTCGCTCAATTTTCTTATCACGTATACTAAATTTGTTATAAGTATTTAGCATTTACTAATTGTCCATCATAATTTTTTTATGCCACATTGCTTTTATTTTTGTTCCAGATCGTTGTTTCAATTTTGGAAAAGTTTATTTTGAGCTTGATTTTTTGAAATGTTCTTTTTAATTTAACACTGGTTTATTTTAAAGTGTTAAATTTTATAACAAATCTTGTTAAATCATGTAACAAATCTTGCTATGCTCAAATATAAATGATTTGTGCATATATATAAATCATCCACATACAAGCCTGTTTTGCAGCTCATCAGTGTGTATAGACACATCCACTTGCTTCTGGCCGGGATCGAAACTCGACCGATTTATTGTCAGTCGGACTCACTACCCCCCACCCCACCCGCAAGCCATAATCGCATGGAATCAGAGAAGGGAAATTTTAACGTGTTGTATATAAGTAGTGTATACACACGCCAGACACCGAAAAAACTCAGGAGTATTGCATATATCGCAGTAGTGGAAACTGTTTTCAAAATTTTCTTAATGAGATTTTTCGTAATGAGATAGATAGATAGATAGATAGATAGATAGATAGATAGATAGATAGATAGATAGATAGATAGATATCGATGGGGGACCATTTTGTCCTGAACCAATAATCTGCAAATTAATAACGAATTCGACCCTATCCATGGCAAGTATTAGCTATATAAACCTATTATTATAATTTCTTTTATTGCACAACACATTTACGTACTATACATACCCAACACTTTTATTTAGACATACAATTTGTTGATGAACCATCAGATCGACCCACACTAGAAATGTGTCGTCTGAATATCCCTGCTAGTTTGATTTGAGATTGATTTTTCAGGCATTGGTCGCGAACTTTGATCAGCATTCGATTACTGATCAGAAAGTGAAGAAGAATTTGTATTCTCTGACTGGTAACAGCCTATTTGTCTCAGGTCAGATAAACATATACGTCAAGTTTAAGAGATCAAGAAGTTGAAAACAAAAGCTTTATACGTACAAAGGAATAGAATGATATCGAAGTTTAATGCATAATGAATAAATCCAATTAAGTCCAAAATTTATGTGTATCTTGTGTTTATATACGTTTTATTTTGATTGAATGCTGTTTAAGCATCTCTTTTATCTGTGAATATATTATTATAAGGGATAGGTTATTTATGTGAATGTGTGTGGCTATTTGTGTAAATAAGTGTGACAAAAACAGTGCCTGTATATTTAATACGTTTGCTGTCTTTCGTTTTCTCTCTGTCTCTCCATATATATATATATATATATATATATATATATATGTCTGTCTTTCTTTCTCTCTCCACATCTCTCTCTCTCTCTCTCTCTCTCTATATATATATATATATATATATATATATATATATTTCTATATCAAAACAATGATTAGTAAGTGAATGACAAATCAGAATATTTTTCAGTCTATCTGTCTCCCTCTATCGTTTTCTAGTTCTCTATTTCTCTCTCTGTCTTTCTCTTTTTCTCTATCTTTCTATATACACACACACACACACACAGATATATATATATATATATATATATATATATATATATATATATATATATATATATATGATGTATAAATTCCTAAATCAGAACAATCACGGACATGTGAATGAAAAAGTAGAAACAATTTTGTACAATGAATTTTCAGTCTGTCTGTCTGCCTCCCTGTCTGTCTATCTATTTATGTATTTCTGTATCTCTCTCTCTCTCTCTCTATATATATATATATATATATATAGAGAGAGAGAGAGAGAGAGAGAGATCGGATAATATGACGTATACATTTCTATATCACAACAATGACGGACTCGTAATAAATAATTATAACTTAATCATGAAATAAATTCTCTCTCTTGAATTAATTATCATGTATGAATGTTTATATTTAGATTTCGGCATTAGATAACCTATGCGGTGGAATGCCGCTCAACAAAAGCAACAAACCAAACCAGAACAGACCATTCATTCTTTTCTGTTTTACTCGTATTTTTTGTAATTTTTTTACCCCAAATGAGACAATACTTTTAATGGTTTGCAGTGGGTTTCACTGAGAAGAGAGGGAAGAGTAAAAACGTACAGGATAAAGGATAAGAGAAATATGGATATCAAGGAAATAGAAGATAGCAATTGTTATTGCACTTAAACTTCAGAAAGTGAAAGAAAGTCGATTGTCAAATCGGGATCCATTTTGAAGTTATAGTTTGTTGAAAGGAAACACAGTGATAATTTCTTCAATTATTGATCCATGCAGGCCCTCAACACGAAAAACACTTTTTAACATTTGTTCTTGCAGTGATGCATATTTAGATATTACCCTGTTCATAAATATCATTTTATGCAAATGTTCTCTGCGTATACGTACACCCAATTAAGGCTACATAGAGGGAAAAAGAGCTATACAGTTTTGCATTGATTAGAAACACAGGAAAACATGATGGTCGAGTGCTTCTGCTATTCAAACTTTCACAAAATCCAAAGAAGGATCTGTAATTCAAATTTGAGAGCTTGGCTTTACTCGCTTTCTCGCCGACTGAATGTGAATAATTTTACGGCTTCTGCTCTGACAGACAAGTAGAAATTTATAAATGAAAATAGAATTGTTCTCTTTTTAATATTGCACATTAACATGTACATCAAATGAAGTGTTCTGGTTTCAAGTTTTTGTGGTCTCTTCCCCATGTTAGTCTCTTCTTTTTATTGGCTGACCGTAGCAAAGTCTTCCTTGCTGCCTTGTAAAATTTTGCAAAGTAATAAAAACAAAACAACCATTCTATTTGCATTTAGAATTATCCACTTGGCAATAAATACTATAAATAATATAAAATACATTTCTTTAAAAAAGTGAGAAGACCTAATAATGTATGGCTGATACTATATATATATTGCAAATCTACAGGGTGCGATGGATAAATTGTCGCTATTTGTCTTGTGAAATTTTGCAAAGTAATAAAAACAAAAGAACCATTCTTTTTTTCATTTAGAATTATCCACTTGGTAATATATACTAAAGATAGCATTAAATACATCATTTCTTAGAAAGAAACTTGGGAGGTCTAATAATTATGGTTGGTACTGTAGGTATTCCAGTATATTATCATTGTTATATACATTACGTGCCAGAATTATATGCAAATCGATTTTTTTTCTCACTCCGATAGTTTTTAGCAAGAATTAGTGAAACTTAGCACGTTATATGATAACACTAACATGCGCAGATCTAAAATTCTAAGCTAATCTGCGCAATAGTAAACAAACGGCAGCTATTTTGGTGACTTTCAGCGTGCCAACGTTATATGCAAATTATTGCTAAAGTGTCAAATATGGTGAAGTGGTGACAGAAAATTAGAACATTGATTAATTAAGGAATATGTAATTTGAGAACAAAAATAATACAGAACAAACATCTTCAATATGGTTTCATAGTACATTCAATATTGTATATAATTGCCATTTTTATTAACAAGAGGAAAAAGCCTTTGGTCCATTGAAGATGTCAAACTTTCGATTTCATCTGATGAAATCTCTATGGTAGCAATCAGAATGGCATTCCAGAGGTCATACTTGGAGGTGTACTGCCTTCCTACGGAGTAAATCTTCCTTTTCAAGATGCTCCACAGATTTCCGATGGGATTTAAATCTGGAGAACAGGCAAGCCATTGCATTATGTTCCCATGTTTGGCTAAAACACTCTCCAAATATTCAGTGGTTATCCATGCAGCATGAGACGGTGCATTATCATGCATGAATACCATCTTTTTCCGGAATGACAAATTCTTCTTCTTGTGCCAAGATTCGAGGTGTTCCTTAATGAAATCAATGTAGAGTTTGGCGGTCATTTTCACTCTATCTGCGACTCTGAATGGTCCTAGCAGCTCATTACCAATGATTGCAGCCTAAAACCTCACACCACCACCTCCTTGTTGACGCCTGATCCGGTGGAAAATTGGACCCTCATTACCATTCTTTCCGCCACCCATCGGGTCCAACTAGGGCTGCTCGACACTCATCGGTGAACAAAACAGTTTGAAAATTTATCTTCATGCGATTTCTTTGGGGATATCCTTTAATGGAGGGCGAATCTCTGGCTTTCCACATTTTGCAACCGTCCTCAGGATACGGCATCGACTTGATTTGGGCACATCAGGAACACCAGCGTTTTCAAAAACTTTTTGCTAGTTTCAAGAGGGTTACGGTGGACTTCTCTCTTGATCCTACTCATGGCTCGATGCGACACAGGTGCTTTCTTATGAATTTTCGCTTTGTCAGACCGTCTGTTGCAAAGTTCAGGTTAAGTAACAGATTTTTTAATTGTACGATGATCACAGGCCAATTCTTTGGTTATTTCTAAGGTAGATATCTTATTACAAACCATTTGGACAATTTTAGACTTCTCAGCTTGACTCAAAGCACTTTTACGTCCCATCATGCATATAAAGTTGGCACGTGGAAACAGGATGCAAGTAACCAAAATTGCTGCCATCTATTTACTATTGCATAGATTAGCTTAGAATTTTAGATCTGCACATGTACTAGTTTTGCCATATAACGTGCCAAGTCTCACTATTTTTTTAGTAAAAACTGTCGGAGTTAGAACAAAACAATCTATTTGCATATAATTCTTGCACGCACTGTATTCCATTTATGCCTGCAATCTTGTCAATGTCAAAATCATTTAAGGTCAGTTTTAGCTGATTGTTTTTTGTTTCTGTTCAATTTGGTCAATGCTGATTCCACTTCAGATTTGAAAATTTCTGGTTCCGTGCGTAGGCGGTTGTTCTCTTCCGTAGTGTTGTTGTGGAAGTGTTCCACAAACGTATTCTTTCTATATCTGAATTATTTTGTCTATCTTTTATACCACCAGACCGGATATGGCTGCGCTATTCCGTGCACGGATTAATGATATATTTATAAATGTACTAGGAGGTGAAGAAAATTATTGTCAGATATTTTGTCCTTTCTAAAATAATAATTCACTTCTTTGCTGGCAATCATTTGTTGGCAAAATATAGCATTCAATTTCAATAATTAAATTTCTTTGGTGACAAGAGAAAATAGTAATGACTTTGTTAGCCAGGAATACGAAGCATTGAAATGTCGAAGAAAAATCTAATTCCACTTTATATTTTTAAACGGAGGAATACGAATAGCTAAGCACCATGTTTCCGACAGACACCGAACCCAAGACGAAATATACTACAGTGCAATGGCGTTACTTTCATACACACACGCATGCGTGCAATTGAATTCAGGTCTATCTTATTAAGAACAATATATAATTAAACAGTGCAGCTCATCTAAGTCGCTTTGCATGCATAACCTCGTATGAAACAAGTTTAACTAAATTCACGTAAAACAAGACTTTTAAATTTAAAAATAAAAAAAAGATTCATTACACATCCATTGAAACACTAACACAGATTCAAATTTCCGGTGTTTCGTGCACGTAATAATAAACATAAAACGCAATATTAATAGATTAATCTGTGAGAAACAATGAAGAACATTTATGTAAAATTAATGAATTTAGTAATGAATTTAGAAAGGCTTTAATAAAATCTAACTTGCAATATTGATGAGCACAAAGAAATCAACACTAAAACAAGTTTAAAGTACGTCCACACATAACACACGTACGTATAATTATTTTAATTTTATTTTCCTATATTTACGTGAGATGAGGGATTCCGTTGTGGTGTATCAACTCGGAACGACAAATCGGGGAGCCGAGTTCGAATACCAGTTGGAGTCCTAGCATTAACCTACGTACAAATACCCTTGGGAAATGTTTTAATTCGTCTCTTCCCTCCAGTTATGAGTTAAATCATTAGACAGATTGGCTTCTCTCGCCTTGGCTGGCAACCAGTCTACCACAGAAAGCAATGGTAACCTACTACGGGTTAATGTTTTGCCCAGTCAGTCATGTCTCTTTCGAGACATGATCGCCTAGAGCATGTATCACGTATGGTACTTAACTGACTGACTTGTCTATGATGAGATTTAAGTATCGGGTATCATCTGTAGGCACATAGAGTTTTTGTTTCTGCAACCACAATTTTTGTTTGTTTCTATCTATCTATCTATCTATCTATCTATCTATCTATCTATCTATCTATCTATCAGCAATGAATTAGAACACTAATCTATTGGGTGTGTATAATGATAATATACACGCTAAAATGTCTGAGTCCTTCAGGAGGGGAAGTAAAAAAAGAAACAAACGAAGTACATGAACAAAAAGTTAAATACTCGTAGGAAAGAAAAAAAAACCCAAGACGAAAACCCTAACACTAAAGCACTCAATACAAAAGTAGAGCAACAAAAACAGAAAATCTAAGCAAGAGCCAACAAACCTACCTAGGTTTCGCCTTCGGCACGTCAGGGTATATTGGCCAATTTACCCTGACGAGCCGATGTATATATATATATATATATATATATATATATATATATATATTTGATTTAGAAAGATCAGCCACTTATGCTACTATGGTTCCAACTATTACGGTTTCGTCAGGTGATTTGATATAAATCGCCTGACGAAACCTTAAACATTGAACTCACAGGAGCGTAATCGGCTGGTCTTCCCAACATAAATATCTAAAAGCTCCATTTTTTAAAACCTCATTTTTCTTAAAGCATGTATTGAGTATTTTTGGATACAAGTGTTTACTGGTTTAATTTAAATCTAATTTAAATCTGACGTATAACAGTTTAGTTTTATACACACGCACACACGCACGCATACACAGATATATATAAAATTTAATGTCTTTTAATTTAGTTTAGTTTTACATATATATAATAATATAAATATATATAATTTAATTTTTTTTATTTAAAATTAATTTAATTTAAATAGTGACGGAGATTTCTATATTTTAGATAAAAACAAATTCAATTATATTATGTTCTACGATTTGTGTTGTATTGAAAACTTTTTAAAAAAGTAAATGCGAGAGTACTCTGGATTCTAAACCTGTTAGTTCTCTTCATATATATATATATATATATATATATATGTATGTATGTATGTATGTATATAAATATATTGTGTGTGTTTTTAGCCAGCATTTTTTCATTGATGCATGTTTCATTAAATAATATACACAAGTTTTGTCTATTTATTTTATGTACATTCTTTTCATATCGTTTGTTAAGCTTAATAGCATTATCGTTGAAAGAAGAAAGAAAATCACAATATTGATAGATGTTTTTATAAAGTTTTTTGTGAGCTTCCGTCTTACATCAGCCATTATCAAAGATGACAAACATATTAAGTGTATTCAACATTTTGCGGAAGGACAATAATAGTAGTCGTCTATTTTGTTTGCAGGGACGATTTTCAAAGCGACGACGAACAGGTGCGTGCGTGCTGGAAGCGGAAATCTCTTTACTGCTTGTGACGTCACACATGACCACGCGAGAGTGAGTGCGGTAAGTATTAAGTATGGAAAGCCATTGGGATATCCAATCGCTACGGAAAGTTTTTTTCTTGTACTGAGAGCCTATAAATTTCAACTGTCTTTTCCTGATATTAAGTATAATTATTATACTTAATATCACGAAGAGATAGTTGAAATCTATAGGGCATATAATGAGAAAAGAAGACTTGTAAAATATAATACTGTCAGGAAAGAGTGAACGCAAGAAGAACATAGGAAAATCACCGAGTGAGCTTGAGTAATTGATGACAGAACAATGTTTAAGAGTTATGAGAAAAAAAGACACAATTTATTAACAGCTACAAAAGACAAGAATTTGTCGAGAACCACGTTCACCAATGTCCTGAAGGAACACGACACGTAGAAGAAGAATTAGAATTTACTAATTTCGCAATGTGAACTTTTTAAAAATTATTTCACCACAAATAAAGCGGAAATGCCACTAGCACGCACGGGTTACAGCGAGTAAAAATGAAAAGAAGACGGAGAAGAATGAGGATTGAGGAAAAGAAAAAAAATGAACGCGATTCATGAATACAGAAGATGCCAGATGTAGTGAATTTACAAAACAGTAGAACCTTTAATATTCGACCTTCATCGATATTCGACATCTCTTATGGATCTTATTGTCTCGTTTCTCACATTCTGTGGACCACTTGTAATTTGTGTAATTGAAAGTGAAGATAGCGTTTGATTGTTTTATTGTGTGTATGTGTGATTTAATTTTGTTCTTTAAAATTTCGTGCTATATGATTTTCGAAAATTTTTTTCTTAAATATTTTTAGAATTTTTTAATAACATATCCCTTCAGAATGTTGACTTTCAACAGTTTCTGGTTTTATCTACATGTTTTTAGAAAATATAGTTAAGTGGCTTCTCTTTTCAAGGTTGGGAATTAAGAATTTTCCATTTCTGAGACTGGTTCCCAATCAAGTGTAGAGAGCACCGTCTACTCGACTATTTCAGCTATGGAGTGGGGAAGAAGAGACAGATTCATGATTTTTCAAGAATAGTGTGTTTTTCACCGGATCTGTTCAACTTGTTCAGCGAGAATATTTTGAGGACCCCAGAAGTTATGCCTGGATTAGTAGTCAGAGGCCACAATTTAAACAACCTAAGGTACGCAGATGATACAGTGCTGATAGCAGACACAGAAAGGAAGCTACAAGACCTCCTACAGAAGGTAGCAGAAGAAAGTAACAAGAAAGGACTAGAAATAAACTTCACGAAAACCGAATGCATGATCATCAGTATAAAGGACAGCCCAAAATGCCAAATACAGGTTGGGGATACCAGAATCAAGCAGGTACAAAAATTTAAATACCTTGGAAGCATTATAACAGAAGACGGAAAGTGCTCTACAGAGATCGAAAGGCGAATTGGCATGTCGATGGAAGCATTCCAGAAGTTGGGTAAACTATTAAGAAACAAGACAATTTCGCTAGAAACTAGGAAGAGAGTACTGGATTGCTACGTGCTGTCCGTCCTTCAATATGGCAGTGAATGCTGGACAGTACTATCAAAGATGAATGAAAAACTTGAAGCAACTGAAATGTGGTTCTAGAGAAGGATGCTGCGATTATCATGGATCGAGCATGCTGAGGTCTTGGAAACGATAGAAACAAAAAGGAAATTAATATTGAGCATCAGGAAGAGACAGCTGAAGTTCCTGGGACATGCAATGAGTAAGGGGGCTTGGAGAATCTGATGCTAACAGGACAGATAAAAGGAAAAGAAGACAGGGGAAAGCAACGGTTAATATATTTAAAGGACCTAATCAGGTGGATGACGGAACGAAGATTGCATGGTGTAACAGGAGAAGGCGTCCTCAGAGCCAACAGGGATAGGGAAAAGTGAAAGGCCATGATCGCCTACGTCCTGAAGGTACAAGGCACATAGAAAATGACGAGCGCAGAATTTGAACTTGGCTCCCGCTTCCACTTTACACATCGATGACTGTCACTGTCATCATTCATATGTTTGCTATATTTAATTTTTATATAAAATAAACTTAATAAAGTGAGGTCGAACATTTTTACCCACGAGAAATATCGGCAACAGTAATAAAAGCGTTTGAAACGACATTTTTGACTGGATATATATTCCGTTTATAAGGATACTTTGAAGAATTGGATTATTTAGGCTTTCAAACATCTCAACGTATGAAAATTGGCTGGTTACATTCAATGCCTCAAAAACCAAACTAGTTAAATTTCATAATGGCCGAACTACAACCAGTCACGGTACGGTAAATAGATGTCCACTGAGAGAGGACCCGTGCCTTTAGAGACAATTGGACCCGAAACTCACCCACTGAGTTCGTACAGTTTATTACTAAAGATGCTGGAAAACGATCATTTTCTTTTACTACGCCAGGAAGTACTTGACTCCTCGTGCTATAGTCTAAGCTTACAAGAAACAGTCAGTAATGTGCCATACGTGATACACGCTTGGGCGATCATGTCTCGAAAGAGACATGACTGACCAGGCAGACGATTTTTCCGCAGTGGGTTGCCATTACTTTCTGCAGTAAATTGGTTGTCAGCCAAGCATATAGAACCCTTCTGTTCTGTTATTTAACCCATAATTGGAGGTAAAAGACTGAGTAATACCTTTCCCAAGGTTATTTGCGCGTAAATGAATGCAAGGAATTCAACTGGAATTCGAACTCGGTTTCCTGATTTCTCGTTCCAAGCCGATATCCACTGCACTAAAAGGCACATCTCACAAGAATCAGATCGGTCTTACAATGGAGTACCGCTGTCAGGGCTAAAATGGAATATTTCGGCCTAGTCTTCACTTTCGAATCTCGATAGATTCCATAAACATCTCCGTGTCCTTGTGGGTTATAAAATACTTTCCAGCCTGCAAACCCCCTGTAACAGACGGGATATGGTAAACTTCTCACTGTCCTAATCTTATTTCCATGGAAACTGCTCGAACAAACTGTATTGCTTGCGTCAACGGGTGCTACCCTTCACCGTGAGAAGCCGCCATACTACCCACATTGTAGCCAACTACCCTCATTCCCTCCGTATTGCATTGGCGAGAATTACATTCAACTGAAACAGCCTTTTTCCTGCGAAGCACTGCTTTGTGTAACCGACTCCCATGAAGATGTTTCTCCGATGACTGCAATCTTAACCTGTTCAAGTATAGGCTTAATCGTTACCTTCTCCATCTCTCTGCATAAACTGCCTCATACTACGTAAACTTGAATAGATTCCAAGCATTTAGGTGAACCCAACGTTAAAAATGTCATAAGATATTGCTTTCTAGTTTTCTTAACATAGAATCTATTTTTGTTGGCATTCTTGGTGAACACATAATATATTTAATTAAAAAAACTGTGTATAGTCTGTATAGAATCGTTAGAAGTATGTTCCGTCTCAAAAGAATCTGGTCTCAAGTAGAAATAAAATGGTAACATACTAAATTGGGTAATACATTTAAACAGTTACTACTAGCGCTTTTGGCCTCGATCAAAGCGAAGTATCTGTTCTCTTTTTTGTACATAAGAGAAGAAATTAGGTTCGAAGATTCTTACCCTGCAGGAGCACCTCCCAAATTGCGCTAGAAGAGTAAAATATCGATATCATCCTGACAGCGGTCACGGTAAGTTGGCAATATTAGAATTGACCGAAGGTAACCCCGCATTTAAATGATCAGGTGTCACATCGTGACCACAATGGCGATAGGAGTAAAATCATCATTAAAAGCAATTTTGATAACCTGTTAAATTTCACGAATTTATTTAATTATAATTTCAGTTGTGTTGTATCGCTATTACGAGAAATACGAGTAAATAATTATTATAGGTCAGCAATGCTTTATTAAAATAAAAAAAATCAAGATAATGCCATAGATTTTATAAACGTATAGAAAATAAAGAACGTGGCCGTAAGTTCATTGTTATTGTATATTCTAACATATTGTTTATTGCAAGATATAAATTATTTTAAAGATTTTTTATATTGTATATTATATTTTGCATATTGTAAGATATAAAATATATAAAACTTTTTATAAAAGTATAAACAAAAAAGAATGTTGTCGTAAGTTCATTGTTATTGTATATTGTAACATATTATATATTGCAAGATATAAAACCTTTTAAAGATTATTTATATTGTACATTATCTTTTGCATATTGTAAGATATAAAATCCTTTATAGATTTTTTAAAAGTTACAGACAATAAAGAATGTGACCGTAAGTTCGTTCTTATTGTTTATTCTGATATATTTTATATTAAAAGTTCATTGTTATTGTTTATCTAAAATTACTTTTAACATGTGTCTACTTTTTTGTTCATCGTATTTTAAGCATTTTACAATAGGCGGTTCCAAGAACTGTCTTGAATTTCCGCCTACACTGAAAATAAGATACTGACAGACATTTTATCGATAAAATAACAATTTCGTTTTCGTATTTGTTTTATTTTTGTTATTTCCAATATATATATAACCCCACAATTATCCACCATTAGTTTTTAAACCAACAAAACCCTTATTCAACCTGAAACTAACAAACTTCGATCTTTTGACTTTTATAGCAAAACTGCGAACAAAAATTCGCAGTGGAGAAAATTCCCGCTCCAAACAGAGCATGAGAAATCTTAAGTACCTACATCTATGTATTCATCCAAGGAAATATAATTCTTGGGTCACAAACAAATAAAGTATTCTACAGAATTACTTCCGGCAGACGATAATAAAACTCTCGCATCTCTTCATTCTTTTCTCATTATTCGCGTCAAAATCGCTCAGACGATGGCTCAACCATGCTTCCTCGATTCAAACTAATAATGTAGTTCAAGTTGAGCCCCTGTGATTAATATGGCTTTTGTGACGAGAGTTGATCTAAAACCTCGACCACGCGGGAGAAGTTTATTACAGGCCGTCGATCAAAAGGGAATGGCCTAAATAAGCCATAAGTTAGCTACCGACATTGACGTCTGAACCATAAGAGTCAAAGGGCGAATTGAAGTCGCTTTCATAACGGCTAGTCTTGTGAATTTCCGAAATATTTAAGGCCAACCACATCCTTTTGTGTAGCACTCTTTCGTATCAAAGCAATACAGTGCGAACTAGCGAAACACTAATTATGTGCGAAACTATCTATCTTTCGCAGGCTTTTCAGATCTATCGTGCGGAGATAAATAGATACAAGTACATACAACGGATCGTAATGCTGCCGTACGAGTATGCGTGTTTGTAGGTGTGTATGATTTTGCAGATATGCAACTATCAATAGATAAGTTAATAAGCATCGATGTGAATGTTTTCTAATCTATCTGTCTATCTACCTTGATGTGCCGCTGCTAGGGTAGGGGATAGCGGTTCGGAAGAAAGAAAGCAAAGAGCTGAGTGCAAATTCTAGTCGGCTTTGTTACATCGATTTACCAGCAAATACTCTCGAGAAATGTCTGAGCCCATCTCCTCCCTCCAGCTATGGGTTAAATAGAACTACTTTTATTTGGTGGGGAAAATATTGGTATTTTCGCACAATTTTTAATACAATATTACTTCGTATGAGAAAGCTTATACATAGTGTCAAAAATATGCTTCGGTTTTTAATATCAGACAAAGATTGATAAACCGTAAAAAACAAATCAGAAAAACAACAATCCATCAAACTTGCTATATTATTTTGTATCCATTGCAAAAATATATTTTGTCGAAATTTATTGAAAAATATAATTTATGAATTTTGATCTTCTTCTTCTTCTTCTTCTTCTTCTTCTTCTTCTTCTTCTTCTTCTTCTTCTTCTTCTCCTTCTTCTTCTTCTTCAATATGCTGTGCTTTCAGAATGTAGGCGATCATGGCCTTCCACAGCTCCCTCTTCTTAGTGGCTCTTAGCACGCTTTCTCTTGTTACAACACGCAAACCCTGTTCTGCCATCCATCTGCTCAGGCCCCTCAAGTATATTACACGCTGTCTCAGTTACGTAGAAACAGTTGTGTACAATCTCCTAGAAAAATGAGCATGACGCAATTCACTCTACCAGAAAATTAGAGAAGGGATGCGGTGATGCCTGGCATTCGCGCAGGGGAGACTAATAGGAAAACATTTGGGTATAAATGTGAGGAAAGTTCGAGGTATTCGGAAAGAGTTGGATGAGTCAAATGCTTATTGAGAAAGTAATGAAAATCTGGGATGGGTATTGTGGTGCAGTGGATACCGGCTCCGAACGAGAAATCGGAAAGCCGAGTTCAAATTTCATTTTAATTCCTTGCATTCACTTACGCACAAATACCCCTGTGAAAGGTATAAATCCGTTTTTTCCTCCAGTTATGGGTTAAATAACAGGACAGATTGGGTTCTATAGCCTTGGTTGGCAACCAATCTACCGCATAAACCTACTGCGGAATAATCCTCTGCTCAGTCAGTCATGTCTCTTTCGAGACATGATCACCCAAGCGTGTATTACGTATGGCACGTAACTGACTGACTGCAAATTGGAAAATAATTCCGATCGTTCTGATGAAGTTCAGAACTTGTTAGAGCCTCTTATGTCTGTCTGTTAGAAAAAGAGCGCCGTCACTCAATTTACTCCTTCATAAATTTGCATGATTGGGCATGATTAGGCACAATCTGTGAGAAAAATGACACAATTCACTCTGCCAGAAATTTGATTACTATTCATGCCAGAATCTCCTATATGCACATCTCAGTGTGCTTAGTTGTCAATCTGATGACGTTGCAGAGAATTTCTGCGACCACATCACCCCCCTTATATCAGACCACCTAATCCTACACATTATCATGTGTGGGGCGCAGTTGAGCGAGAAACCAACAAAACTACTTGTAAAACCAAAGAATAACAGAAGGCAAAAATTATCGCAGCATTCACTAACTCAAACAAGGAGACCGTCCAGAAGAGCTGCTGAAGACCCTAAAGTAGCCTGGAGGCCGTCGTTGAATCCCATCGCGATTTTATTGAATAAATTTTTACTTTCAGATTTCAAAATATTTTTGCATAGTTTTGCATAGTTTTGGTAAATATATCTGTTAAAATGAGATGTCAGTGTTATTTTTATTTTTGCGTCGTTTAGACGAAAATGTATCGATCGCACCCTGTATATTTCATGTAAAACATGATCTGATTATCGCTTAATATGTGAAAACAATAGTCAACCTTCACTAACGGTTTCTATGCCTACACTGTCAAACAAGTATGAGCACACTAAATAAAACAGATTTTAAACAATATATATGTTAGTCATCCACGTACAAGCCTGTTTCGCTGTATCACGGTTCATCATTGTGGCTAAACACATCAAATTGCTTCTGGCCGGGACCGAAACTCGACCGATTTGGTATCTGTCGGAGTCGCTACTCCCTAAGCTATAGGCGCATGGAAACAGAGAATGGAAATTTTAACCATGTTGTATATAAGCAGTGTATACACACACTAGTCACTGAAAAAACTCAGGAGCAATGCATATATTGCAGAAGTGGAAACTATTTTTTGATATTCTTCTCTAGAGAGCTCATTAGTAATGAGAGCATAATACATTAGTCATCCACATACAAGCCTGTTTCGCTGTATCACAGTGTACACACACACACACACACACACACACACACACACACACACACACATATATATATATATATATATATATATATAAACGACTGACAAGTAACTACGATAAAGTTGTTTATTTAATTTTTCTTGAGTTCTCATAATTTTATCTTCTGGACCTAAATTATGCAGAGGTTATCCAAATATTTTATATAACCTGAGCATTTTTTGGCTATACCCTTAGCAATTTATCAAGGATGATTTAATTTTATATTTAAACGAATGCATTGTTTCATGCATGTATCTAGATTTATAGGAAGGTTTTAGTTTGCAAACATGCTCAGCACTTTATGGCCGTGCTCATGGCTGATGTTTTTTTGTTTTTTTTATAAGCGTTTCACACCGAGCAAGGCATGTCACTGCTACTACTGCGCAGGGGGCTACATAGAGTGGAGAAAGGATGATTAAATATCGGAAATGTCAGAGGGTGGGTGATAGGCGGTAGGGATACCGAGAATGGTTAATTATAGGAAATGTCAGAGGGTGGGTGATAGGCGGGTAAGGATACCGAGAATGAGGGTTGGGTAGATGAGAGTGTTCTGAGAATAATTGGGAGTTAGTGTGATAGGAGGTGTCTATTGACCCTACATTTAAACACCTGGAGATTGTAGCTGTCGGGAAAGCAGACTTGTGGAAGGGAGTTCCACAGGCGGGAATCGCGAGAAAAGAAGCTGTTGGAGTAGAATTTACGGTTATATCTTTTTGTTTAACTGTAAAAGGGTGGGACCTAGTTGCTAATCTAGAATCTCGTGTAAATTCGTGCTTAGGCGGCACCAGTGATCTAAGCTCACCGGAGCAGAAGCCATGAAAGTACTTGTAGAAGAGGCACAGGGAAGCCACATCACGCCGGTGAGAGAGTGGTTGCAGCCGGTCTGCCAAATCAGTATCAACCTCGTTACAGATCCTCCTTTGTATTTTGTCAAGAAGCCCAAGGAGAGCAGCAGGTGCACCCGACCAGATATGGCAGCAATATTCAATACACGGGCGGATGGTAGATTTGTATATGTGCAGAATAGATTCAGACGGGAAAAACTTTCGGGCCCTGCACAGAGAACCGACTTTCATAGCAGCAGATTTGGCAATGGATTCGATATAGTGATTCCATTTGAGGTCCGCCGAAAGTGTAAGGCCAAGGAGACGTAGTATTTTACTCTCTGGGAGGCTAGCCTGTCCCATGCTAATGGGAGGTAGATGCGATTGTCTATGGTGGTTAGTTGATAAAAGATTCGTTTTAGAGGCATTGAAATTTACCAGCCATTTCCTACCCCAGGCCACTACGGATAGGAGGTCCTTTTCAAGTACGGCAGCGAGGTTCACTTGTGAGTCTATTTTTATTAATATTGCTTCAATTGTTTTTAGTAATATCTGGTCTGGTTCTCCTGCTATTCACCTAGGTGTCCTTGACAAAATCCAACAGAGAACCTGTAATGTGATGGATCCTGACTTGGCAGCTCAGATAAAGTCACTTTCTCACCAGTGCAATGCGGATTCCCCGTGTTTTCTACAAATACTTTCACGGCTTCTGCTCCGATAAACTTAGCTCACTGGTGGCCCCTATATATAAATTTACTCGAGCCACACGATTAGCAACTAGGTGCAATCCTTTTACTGTGAAGCCAATAAAATGTAGCCGCAAATTCTACTCCATCAGTTTATTTTCTTGCACATTCCGCTTGTTGAATTCCCTTTCGTTTACTTGCTTTCCCGACAGCTACAATCACCAAGAATTTTAATGTAAAGTCAATAATTATCTCCTATCACACTAACCTGCATCCTCTCTCTCATGCTCCTTTCTTCATCCACTCCAATCTCATCAGTATTCTCATCCTTCTCTTACCCACTTCTTGACACCCCCGATAATTTGTACTTTTTTTTCCCATATCTTTCCCCTTATAAAACTCCCTGCACACTAGTGGCAGTAAACTGCCTTGCTTGGGGCGATATGATTAATATATATATATATATATATATATATATATATATATATAAATCTAATCTACCACCCGTCTGTGCATTGAACACTGCTGCTACATCTGGTCGGATGCCCCTGCTATCCACCTAGGTGTCCTTGACAAAATCCAACGAATAATCTGTAATATGATCGATCCCGACTTGGCAGTTCAAATGCAGTCACTTTCTCACCGGCATAATGTGGCTTCCCTGCAAGACTAGCAACTAGGTCCCACCTTTTACTGTGAAGCCAATACAATCTAGACGCAAATTCTACTCCATCAGTTTCTTTTCTTGCACATTCCGCTTGTTGAATTCCCTTCCGTTTACTTGCTTCCCCGACAGCTACAATCTCCAAGAATTTTAATGTAAAGTCAATAGTCAACTCCTATCAAACTACCCTGCATCCTCTCTCTTATGCTCCTTCCTCCGTCCACTCCACTCTAATCACTGTTCTCATCCTTCTCTTACCCACTTCCTGACATCTCCTATAACCTGTCACTCTTTATCATAACTTTCCTCGTATGTAACCTTCTGCAAAACAGCGGAAGCAAAATGCTGGCTTGGTGCGATACGATTATAAGAGTTCATATGTAAAGTCAATAGTCATCTCCTATCTCACTAACTTGCATCCTCTCTCTCTCTCTCTCTCATGCTCCATTCTCTGTCCCTTCCACTCTCATCAGTATCCTCTTCCTCTCTTACTCATTTCCTGACATCCCCATATAATCTATCACTCCTTCTCATTACTCTCCTTGTATATAACCCCATGCAAACAGTGGCAATAAGATACCTTGCTTAGAGCGATATGATTATAAATATATTTCATCTGAAACTGCTATATTATTTGTATTATCAAAGATTATATTGAAGATTGAGTAGGACTCGATGTGTATTTAAATGGAGCTATGGTCACAAATATGTAACGCCAGTTTTCTTGCGAGGCATATTGTAGTATATTCAATATTATTATTTATGAATTCGTATTGATCAGGAACATAGTTTCTCAGGGATCATTCTCTACCTAGTGTTTCAAGAAATAAGACCAACGTGCTAACTTTTCCAAAACAAATATTATCTGGAATTAGAATGAAAACAATAATGAAATATTCATTGAATCCATAACAAACAATCATGATGTGGAATAAATAATTACTAAACATCGATGTATGGATCTGTTATAAACATAAAGCATAGAAGATAAATATGTTGAGCATAATCTCGGCGAAACTGCTACAAAAGTAAAACAATAAACTGAAAATTGTAGTCATGTTCTGAAATAGCCTTGTGATATTCAAACATTCATATGAATTGGAGAATTTTTTTAATTTGCCTGAAGCGTTGCGTATATTAAGTGTATTGATAGGTTATGTAGGATTAACGTGCACATATATAAACCATAAATTAAAGCAAACAAACATAACATCAGATCGTAAAACAACGCCCACTATCACTTTAACAAAGATGGGAAAACACCAAATCCAGATATCACACACACACACACACACACACACACACATACACACACACACACACACACACACACACACACACACACACACTACAATTAACGGCAGCAGTAGCAGCGAAAGATGACCATTCGACGAAAGGCACGGACCACGAGCAGACGTGAAATTTAGCTCTTCTATAATTCTGAAGATGAGACTATGATCTCGAAATATTAATGTTTAATGAATAGGTAATACCCAAAATCTTCCTTTCCTTTATTTTACTAACCGCATTGGGATTGCCTTCAAAATCTACTAATACAAATTAATATGAATGTTATGCATGGCGCTAAACATGTCCAGAAATATGTAAACATTAATCTGTATACAAGCAGTTTCGAAGGCTAATTGTTAAAATGGCTTTCAGTAAATGAATCTTGTGTTTCGGCGAATACCATACTTCTTCAGCCATTATGGACTGGAGTTAGAGAACCACAGACAAATGACTGTGCCAAATACAAAAACCTTGGAGACAGCAGCTGCAGTAGCAAGGACTTCATGTGCCTCTGGGTTTATAATCTAAGACATTAAAATTAAATATTACGGTATTCAAATTAAATAATAGCGGATTCAAATATAAAAAAAGAGGGCATTCAATTTAAAAAACAAGGCATTCACATTAAATATTACGGTATTCAAATTAAATAATAGTGGATTCAAATATAAAAAAACAAGGCATTCAATTTAAAAACCAAGGCATTCAAATTAAAAACCAAGGCATTCACATTAAATATTACGGTATTCAAATTAAATAATAGTGGATTCAAATATAAAAAAACAAGGCATTCAATTTAAAAACCAAGGCATTCACATTAAATATTACGGTATTCAAATTAAATAATAGTGGATTCAAATATAAAAAAACAAGGCATTCAATTTAAAAACCAAGGCATTCACATTAAATATTATGGTATTCAAATTAAATAATAGTGGATTCAAATATAAAAAAAAGGCATTCAATTTAAAAACCAAGGCATTCACATTAAATATTATGGTATTCAAATTAAATAATAGTGGATTCAAATATAAAAAAAACAAGGCATTCAATTTAAAAACCAAGGCATTCACATTAAATATTACGGTATTCAAATTAAATAATAGTGGATTCAAATATAAAAAACAAGGCATTCAATTTAAAAACCAAGGCATTCACATTAAATATTATGGTATTCAAATTAAATAATAGTGGATTCAAATATAAAAACAAGGCATTCAATTTAAAAACCAAGGCATTCACATTAAATATTACGGTATTCAAATTAAATAATACTGGATTCAAATATAAAAAGACACGACATTCAATTTAAAAACCAAGGCATTCAAATTAAATATTAATGCATTCAAATTAAATAATAGTGCATTCAAATTAAAAAATCAAGACATTCAATTTAAAAACAAAGGATTCGAATTAAATATTACGGCATTCAAATTAATTAATAGTGCATTCAAATATAAAAAACAAGGCATTCAATTTAAAAACCAAGAATTCAAATTAGATATTACGGCATTCAAATTAAATAATAGTGGATTCAAATATAAAAAAAAAACAAGGCATTCAAATTCTGGAATAAATTTACAAATCACTTATTCTAATTCAATTATGAAATTATCACGTTAGCACCTCATAGTTTGATAATACATGTTTGCATCTCTTGGTGTTCATCTGAAATCCTCTTTAATTAAGCAACTACGAATTTAATGTTGACGATGAATTTTTTTCCCATTTTATATCGATAACAGTTAATATTTCAGTATTTTAAATTGAATGGCTTATAATTTAATTTGAATGTCTGGGATTTGAATTGAATAACTTGCTTTCTTTATTTGAATGGAGAAATATTTAATTTTAATGCCATAGTTTTTAATTGAATGGAAACTGGTGTAGAATGAATATTACATGTAACTAGAATAATAATAATGGCAATCAGGATGTTGACATTGTGCGCTACTTTACAAAAAACAAACTAGGAAAGAAACCCCCCAAAATAAGGTAAAGAGTGATATCAGCTTCTAGACATGAGACATTATTTGCTCTCAAAATATTTTAATAGAAGATTTTTATGAATTTCATTCAACAGTCATGCTGCCTGTTTGATCAATGTATGTGGGGTGTTTTCTTATAATGAAGCACTTCATATTACCATTAAACACTCTTTAATACTATTGCTAGATATTTCAGCTGTCTCTTTTGACCCTAAGGGTCCCGGTCATGACGGTAAACTGCATCCGGCAGCAAGGTCTCTGATTAGGAGGTTGTGCGGAGCATGGAACCACCTATTAATTGTTGTTGTTCCCATGTCCACCATGACCAGGAGTGGTAACACCTGTTAGGGTCCCAGCTATGGTTAAAGAGTTAACCCCCAAACTGGTGTCAAAACACATTGAAAGTATAAAAATACACTTGTATAGAAATATATACATAGAAATAGACTTTTATAGAAAAATATACATTTTTGAAGAAAAAAATTATTCTAATAAATATTACCAACAAGACATTTTCAAAGGAAAGTAAAAAGGGAAAATTATTGTCATAATGAATTTTTTAAGGAAAAATATTATTGCCAGCAATACATATTCCGTTTTCTAAAATAAAATAAAAGATTTAATTCAAATTTGACTAAAGCAACCGTCTTACTACAACTGAACATTAAAAAATACCTTAAAACCCCACCTTTTTGGCATTAAATAACCAATAGAGGTTGATATGCCATTAAACAAAACTCAAACTCTTTTTTGGCCCTAAGTGTCATTTCCTTTCTTTTTTCTTTTAAAGGTCCTCTTTGCTCAGATCCTCCGCCCGTGTTAGTTGCCATTGTAGACAACTGTCCGTTTATAACAATCGAGAAATATAGCGAAAAGAAAGGACTAAGAGAAAGTAGAAAGAAGAATGGCTGTCCCCAAGATATGATGCGACCTATGATGCCTATGATGCGAACTATGTATAAAAGATACTAAAATCAAGCAAGCAGCAGAAATTGTTATTCTAAAATCCGAGTCCAAGAGGTGTAATATTCATCCAAGAACAGAAAAACGTTCGTTCTTTCTGGTTACCGAGATAAATCAAAGTCGGGTAAATGATTCTATGGGTATTCAAAATGGCTGGATACTATCCAAAAACGTGTCGAAAATATATCACATTCTGTCGATTGAATTTCCCGCCTCCGCGATTTCGCGCCAAACTTTTTTTCGAATACTGCTCTGCGTATTAAACCAATCATTGTTCTGAATAGGCAGATTAGCTGAGGTGGCTAATACATACACGCTTTGTTTGCCAGAGTAACTATTATACAATTATAGGACGGAATATATCAGATGATTTATCAGACAGAAAAATAATGTACTTTTATGTCTGTCTATGTTTAGTCTCTTTCAATAGACGGTTACTGTCTACGTCACTTTGATACAAATATAAAAAAAGGTAACGAATAGAATTAAGACTGAAGAAAATACTGGTACTATTTAACAATAGTTGACACTGTTTTATTTAATAAAAATAAAATATATTAATTATGTTACCAATATTTTTTTTTATTTCTCATGTCTCTTTAGTATGTAGTGAGAGCATGATGGCGTAAGATTTACTAACTCGGATTGACGAATCGGAGAGCCGGGTTCCAGTTGAGTTCCAATTTCATTTCAGGCCGCTCCATTTACTTTCGTGTTAACACCCTTGGGAAAGATGTGAAGCCATCTCTTCTCGTCACTAGTTAAAATATCAACACAGACTGGGCCAAATAGCCTTGGGTTGCAACCCATTTAAGAGAAGGAAACGGATCAAAATTCAAACTGGATCACACTGTTCTTAAAGTGTATATATATGCGATTGGGGCCGCTTGTGAATTCAAATTCCCATTGGAATTCCTGCTATCAAATTGCATGTCCCAAAGTATAAGACATCTATAATGTTTGGTCAGCTTTCGTCTTTTTCAGCGGGTTTGTTTGATAAAAATAGCTTAACCAAGTAAATGCTGCATCAGTTACAGGTACCGTCAGGATGTGGGAGATTATGGTTCTCCATAGTTTTCTGTCTTTTTGTAATTTTTGTAATATTACCGTTGTGTCTTCTAATAAAACATAAGACTTATTGCCTTTTAGGTATCATTGCGTTTTACATTATGGAACATACGTAAGTATTCTCAGAGAAAATTCCTCCTCGATCTCTCTAATCTTAACCTCATCAAGTCTAGGGTCAACCATTAAATATCCTATATATCGTCATAATCTACACATAGATAATCCTTTTATATTTATACAACAACAACATCCAGTAACTCTTTCACTAACATTTACTTCAAAAAGAAGACATTCGTTAATTACTGACAGTCGTTGTGTGTAAGTGTCCGCATTGAAAATTCCTGGTTCCTCTCAGAACTTGAACGTTAAATTCTGCTGTAGAATATTTGAGAGATCTTTTTCCATTTCTTTTGGGGGTTAGTGTTTAGGTATCTATATCTCTTATCCGATTCTTTATCATGCGTACCCATAATGTATTCATTTGCATGTCACGGACACTACTGACTTCCTGTGAAGCGCGGATGTGTGTTTGGTGGACATGTGTGATATATCACGGGAAAAAATGCCAATGCAGTTGTTTTGACTGACATCACACTTAGTGTAATGCATATCCTTGCATAATCTGGGATGAGACATAGACTACATTTTATTGATCGTTTCTAATGCTAGCCTTTAAAAAATAGAAAATAAACATGGCGCTGGGACACTTCGAGAAGAGAAAGAAGTGTAGATTTCATATACTCCTAATATGTTGAATTCAGCCAGCTAATTTGTTAAAACCTTTTATATACTTAAATAAGGATTTCTCTGAGGTGGGTTGTAGTGCAGTGGATATCGGCTCGGAACGAGAAATCGAGGAGCCGAGTTCGAATTCCAGCTGAATTCATTGCATTCACTTACGCGCAAGTACCCTTGGGAAAGGTATTAATCCATCTATTCCTTCCAGTTATGGGTTAAATAACAGGACAGATTGGGTTCTATAGCCTTGGTCGTCAACCAGTCTACCGCAGAAAGCAATGACAACCTTCTGCGGGATAATCTTCTGCCCAGTCAGTCATGTCTCTTTCGAGACATGTTCGCCCAAGCGTGTATCACGTATGGCACTTAACTGACTTACTGAGGTGGGGAATGTGTGAGTTTGTGGAGAAATCAAATGAAACCAATAAATAAAATAATAATAAGAAATAAAAAAAAAAAAATTTATTTTTTCATGATACAAGTTATAAAGAAGCCAGAAAGTGTTTCTGGTCATCTGTGTGATTTTATGACCCTACTTCCTGAAAAGAATAAAATGTCCATCTTTCTCTGTTTGGCTTCAAAATGTAAACCACATAATAACATCATTTACACAGTTCCTGACGACTGAACATTTAGCACTTACTAAACACATCTTCGCATGTGTTTTAGCAGTCGGACTCATGACATAGAAGGTCCGGTCTTCGCAACTCAGTGTGAGGCTGACATGAGCCCGTCTAGCCTTTCATGTTCGCATCCTTTCTTTCCATCAAATATTTCTAGACAAAAACAAAAACAAAAAAAAACAACGGACATAATCAAAAGACATTTAACTATCTATCGCCCGGTTCACACTCTACCCACGTCTATTGAACAGGAGAAGAGGCTCATCCCTTGTTCCCCGTTTAGATGTGGTTTCCGGCTTTCTCTTTTCCAATCTTTTCACTATTACGTAGCTCCCTGCACAACAGTGGCGTTACCCCTGCACATCAGTGGCGTGACATGATTATATTGCGCGTGGTGATACGATTAAAAAAAAAGTAACTTATTGTTTCAATAAGGTCAGCGTAAGGGGAGTAAATGTTTGTAGCATTAACTCGTTTTTTTGTATGCTTTTTTTAATACTTTGCTTATTGAACGCGCGGTTTCACTTAAAGTACATAAACCATGATTACATTCTTCTTCTTCTTTTATGTGCCATGTCCTTTCAGGACGTAGGCGATCATGGTTTTCCACATCTCCCTATCCCTGGTGGCTCTTAGCACGCTTTCTCCTGTTGCGTCATCTACCTGATCAGGTCCTTCAAATATGTTATCCGCTGCTTTCCCCTGTCTCCTTTTCCCTCTATCTGGCCTGTTAGTATCAGGTTCTCCAAGCCCTCCGCATTGCCTGTCTTAGTAACTTTACTTAGTCTCTTCCTGATGCTCAGTATTAATTTCCTTTTCGTTTCTCTCCTTTCCAGAACCTCGCCATTGCTCAGATACTCGATCCATGATATCCGCATTATCCTTCTGTAGAACCACATTTCAGTTGCTTCAAGTTTTTCCTTCATCTTCGAAGATATTGTCCAACATTCACTGCCATATTGAAGAACCGATATCGCTTAGAAATCCAGTGCTCTCCTCTTTGTTTCTAGCAAAATTTTCCTGTTTCTTAATACTTTACTAGAATGCTTCCTTCGCCATGGCAATTCGCCTTCGGATCTCTGTGTCGCACTTTCCGTCTTCTGTTAGAACACTTCCTAGGTATTTAAATTTTTGTACCTATTCACAAGTCCGAATTTTACTATAAGTCTATCTTTTGTTTCTGGTTCGTTTTGTCTAATCGGTTCTTCTAATGACAATTTGAATAAAGATGCGGTACAAAAATTACTTAAAGGATTTGTTGACCAATGCTCGCTGGAAATTATTTACAAATTATGAAAAAGCAAAACAACAGTTCTTCTTCCCAAAACCTAATCTTTATTCTTCTATTGTCTGTTATGTTCTCGGATACTACGAGTGCGCATGCGCTTGTTTATATATCTATTTTCTGTGTTGTTTTCTGACCTCAAAAAGTCATGGATCGGTGCAAAAACAGTTATTTTAATCATTTTACCTCAAGCAAGGCAGTTTTACTGCCACTGTTACGCAGGCAGTTACATAGGGGAAAGTGATGAGAAAGAGGATAGGTTATAGGGGGTGTTAGGAGGAGGGTAATAGAAAGATGAGAATACCGGTGGAATGGGGGTGGAGTGGAAGGAGAAAAGAGCTTGAGAGAAAGGATGCGAGTTAGTGAGATAGAAGATGACTATTGACCTTACATTTAAATTCCTGGAGATTGAAGCTGTCAGGAAATCAAGTATACGTAATGTAATTCCACAGAGGGGAATTGCGAGAAAAGAAGCTGTTAGAGAAGAAGCTTAGGTTACATTTTACTGAACATAATTTCTATGTGAGATGAAGCGTATGCACACACAGATTAAAATTTAACATCCCAAAATGAAGTCAAAGCTGGAGAGTAAATGACCAAAGCACCATAAGAAAACCAGGTATAGGTTTGATTTACTGAATTTCCTGGACTTACTTTTAGCACTTAGGCCAGGGCTAAGTGTAGAAGATAAATAATGAGGGGACAAAAAGTGCAGGTGACACTCGCCGGCAAAACAGTTGTTTTTCTTTATTCTTCGGTCGCCTCAAGGAAATCAATTTCGTGTCTCTCTTTCTTAGCCGTTACACTGGGAGTTTTGAGACAAACACCAACTAATCCTCTCCTACTTGCTCTTTGTCAGTCTGACTGTCAATCCGCAAGTCCAAATTTAACACACGCAATTCACCTAAAAAACAACGACACTTAACACTGCTGGCACCTCGATATTTATGCTATTCCAAGACGGCCCAAATTTGCATGTGTGCGAATATCGGCTCGTTTTGAACGAGATATGCGCGCATAAATTCTCTTCAATAGCGGCCATATTTCTTTCCTGCTATTTTTTGCAAGCAAGACACGTTCGCGCTAGTTTCGAATTCCGAGATATGTCATGTCTTTCGTCACACTAAGTTTTATCATTGCTTCACAGTAAAAAAAAGTACATGCACATATAAAAACTTAGAAAACTGCAAAAATATAACAAATATTAAACATAAAAAAAACTTTTTGGTTTTTTAACCAAAATGAATTTAAACAAACATATTTTATTGAATTATTACTGCCGACACAGTGAACACTGATATACACCGGTGTGCAAAATACACTCCTACACATTTACATAGTAGAGCAATATTTATAGCAATATTTTATTATAAGTGTATAAAATAAAACATAGTGAACTGTAACATGAAACATGGTTGTAAAAATGTTCAATAATATTAAAACAAATACAGTTTAGAAAAGTAATACAAAGGGAATTGAAATTTATAAATCTCAAGATTACTATTAAAACCAATTTAAAAAAAGTTGAATTTAACACTTGATGAAGTCGATAACACTTATTAACGCTACTTAAAAATTAACGCCAATTTTACATGAACCAACTTCAAACTTATCACCCCCTAATCAAACACATACCTACCTCTATTCAAAAGGGAATTAAGAACAACTTCTCCAGTGAAAATATCTAAACTTATTTATAAATGGAACTTTGTCTGTGTGTGTGTGTGTGTGTCCGTTACCTATAGACTCCGAAACGGCTGAACCAATTTTCTTGAGAATTTACACAGTTGTACTATAAGCATCTGCGAGTGTTCTTAGCTAGGGTTTGTGTCGAGGTATCCCCGATAAATATCGAAAATCGATAATAAAAAAAAATAGGGTTATATAAAGGAGTGGTCCGATTTTAATCAAATTCGATACACTCATAGACAAAGACATAAGAAACGATACTCAGAAGTTTCAAGGTTGCAGTTCTCACAATAGTGCAGAGAATTTGATATCGATACCAAGAAATCAAAATTTGACTTATACCCATTCATTTTTCTTTCAGTCTACGGTTTCGCTTTAACTGGAAACAACTATTGCTTTTTAGTCTTTCGTGCCAACGTCCAAAGAGTCTGAGCTCCAGGACCATGGATTAGTTATAAAGCTTTCATTACACCTGAGCAACGCCGGGCTCTATTGCTAGTCTTTTATAAACACGGCCAATTTTATGGCACTGATATTATTGATACAAATGCTCTGAGATTAAATACAAAAACACAATAATAATAACAATAATAATAACAATAAAAAATCATTTGTTATACATTCACATTTAACCAAATTATGAGTGCGCTAGGGCATAAATTCGCTAGGGCATAAATTCGTCAAATTAGTTGAGAAGCACTTCCCTAAAAATAACCCACACAGTTAAAGTTTTTACAGAAATACTCTTAAATTAAATTATAGCTTTATGTGTAATCTTGAGAATATAACCAAAAAACATAACAATAAAATTTAAAACTAACAACAACTTCAGTAATCAACAACATCCTAAAAACCTTAATGATAATAATACCAATACATGCAATTGTCGAAAACCGATTGAGTGTTCTTTACAAAAGAAATTTTTAACTGACTCCATAGTTTATCTATTTCTACCATAGAAAATCCTACAGTAAAACAATTCTATATTGGTTGTACTAAGAACCCATTAAAAACCCGCTGGTAACAGCACATCATATCTTTTCATATTATGGCGTACCACAAAAGGACATCATTTTCTACATAATCTTGGCAATTACAAGAAGACAATAAAATCCCTATCTTAAAATACAAAATATTAAAAAAATATTATTAAAATATTAAGTCTTTTCATGAGCCATGTTTTTATGTTTACAGGAAAAAATCAAATTACTAAATCTCCTAAATTAAATCTGTTAAAAAAGCTCAACAAAATAACTTCCATTTGCCTTCGTCGTCTTATGTGCCCTCTATAGTAGAGTTAGTTTATTTTCTACTATAATTTAACTAGACTCCATAATCTATAGCTTTCCGTTTGCTCTAATGTATCGATTATCCTATCTTTTGATAATTAATTTGTTTCAATTAACTGATATATCACCTACTTGGCCATATGTTAGATGTTAATTGCATCTTAATACATTCCCGTTCTTATAACAATTTCACCCCTTTAATTATTAAATACGTAACCCTACTGTAAACACATTCGATACAATTGCCTATACAAAATAATACAATCATATACATTCAAATTATTCATAATTTACACCCAAAAATTTTAGCTTTTCAGGATATCTTAATTCATTACCCCACCTTACCCCACCTGATTAACTCTTCCTCTACCATTCATTACCTTAGTTTCTATTGGATAACCTAGTCCAACCTCTACCTTACTTGACTGGATATGGTAACAACTTTGTTAATTTTAAATTTCTATATATAACGATTTCTAAAAGAAAAAATATTTCGCTGCTTGATGAAGTGCTAATGAGTAGTACCGAGACAACTCATGTGATGCAGTCAACTATGCCTATTATAAACACTTATAATAAAAAATTTTGTTAAGAACCCGATATACTTCTATAAATATCCACTAAATATCTAACAACATACACACACACACACACACACACACACATATATATAGTCATACGCAGGCAGATCTGTTTTACTGCTCATCCGTACGGTTATACATCCGATTGTTATTAACCAGGATCGATACCCGATCGAATTGGCGTTAGTCGGCGATTCTACCTCTAAGCTATGGGCGCTCGGTAGAAGGAGGCGCACTTTTTGTGTGTACTAAAATATACCTTATATATATATATATATATATATATATATATATATATATATATATATATATAACTGCGTAAATGTATTAGGACAAGAACTATTTTATCATTTATGAGGAATATTGGCAGAAAATAAAATAAACAATTTAATTAAAGTAATTTTCTTTGAGTTACTCAACGAATGCTTTAGCAAGAAAATACTTGTAACAAAATAAATTTAATATTTAGTAAGATAGCTTTTTGCTTTGATCGCAGCCTTCATTCTGTCAGGCATTGACATCAGAAGCTTATTCAATATATCTAATTGTATCTCCTGCCAAGCAGCCTGTATTTGTTCCCAAAGTGTGTCTTGCTAAGTAACAATGGATTTATCAATCTTTTTTATCCCAAATATCCCATAGATGTTCACTAGGAGTGAGGTCAGGCCTTTGTGGGGGCCTATTCAAATTGTGAAACCTATGTTCTTTTTCTTTTTAATTAAATAATTCTTACAACTGTTTGGCTTTCAATTCTGTATTTGAATTTCAGTGAGGTTTTTGGGAAAAGTGTTGTGCAAAAGTGTTTATTTTGATGCCTCATAAAAGATAAAATAGTTCTTGTCCTTATACTTTTGCACAGTACTGTACATATAGCTTCATTTAAGGTAGCATAAAAACATAGTAGCTAATGTTTATTAATCCCCGATTTTCTATTGTTCAGATATTGCAAATTGTTTGATTAAATGATCATAAAATCAATCTCTTCCTATCTCAGCCTCTCTTTCTGTCCGTTTGGTCTCTCTCTCTTTATATATATATATATATATATATATATATATATAAAAGAAAACAAAAATTTCGATATTTAAATCCGTTGAATAGCCATTTCTACGAGGAAATCTTCGCTTCTTCAGCAACGGCGGAACGAAAATGTTATTTACTCAAATTCAAATGTATTATAAGATTTTATATCAGCAGAAGTAAAAAAAAAAACTTCCATCCACAGTAAAATAAAATGGGATGGGATTAATAATTTTTTAATTTAAGGAAGTAAAAATGGGAGTATTTTATATTTGGCTCCGTAAATAGAATATAATATTTGTATCAAGCCCTCCACCTTGATCAATTTTAATATTAACGAAATTAATATTAATTAGTATCGGTTTTTTGGGATTTGCCTGTCTGATCATCCTTTTAGATTTAATATATATATATATATATATATATATATATATATATATATATATATTGCCTTTTTGCGATTTTTAATTCTAGTTTATTTTGAGAGCTTGCTTTATCGATTTCTAGTTTTCGCCAAAATAAATTGCTGCAAAAAGGAATCAGAAAGAAAAGAAAAGAAAAGAAAGAAAGAAAGAAAAAAAGAAAGAAAAGGAAACCACTGCGTCTGCATGCAACACTTCTGTGACCCAACTTTGTACATGTTCAGGCCCACCCTTGGAGCTAATGTATTACTTGTTAGCTTCCCTGAAGCACAACATTCAAATAACTGTACACAAGTTTCAATTTAAATATTCTCTTTTGTATATCAGTTACATAAAAAAATCGTGTCTCAAAAACCACATTCGTGATTTTCATCTGTCTATTTCTGCTCTAGTCAAAGAACCAGACGTTCATGCTTAACTCCAAAGTTTTAGAGAAAAATATTGTCACAATACACGAATAAAAATATTTTTTTTCCAGAAAAAAAGAATGGTCTGACACAAGTGGTATTCGGTAAAAATGTTTACTTGTGTATGTAAAGATTGTTCCGCTGATATTTAATTTGTTTCCCCAACTCGATCCTTTTCTATGAATGAAGCGTGGATACTATTTTTGAGGCATTCAAGTGGTGTTGAAAATCGTGCATATTATTTTCTTGGATAACTCTGATGTTTTCAACGATATTGGTGCAGACCAGGCTTACTGTATACAAATATGTGAAATATTTACATATTATTTATTTCGAAGATTGGCAAAGAATAGTTTCCTTTGGACCGCGTTCATGCCAAACCTTAAATTAATGAACATCTTTCAGAAAACTTGTATATGTTTCAGTTGCTTAGGAAGGTCATTAAATCCTAAACTCTCCCAGAATCCTGAAACCATTCTAAATTAACGTGCTCAATATATTCTCTTAGACCATCTCGAAGAACAACAGCGCTCTCGATATGAAGGGAAAGATTTGAGCCCCAAAGAATTGTTGTTCTAATGAAGGAATATGAGAATGCAATCGATGAAACAATGATAAACTTTTAATGAAAATCAGAAGAAAAGACATACACAGAATCAAAAATAATAGTTTGAATTATTTAGGACACACAATAAAGAACGCCTGGTGAATTTCACTCTCATATAGCATATTGAAAGCCATTGCTGAATAAAATATCGAGTAATCTACATAACGTGTTTGTGTAAATAGATTACAGAATATATACAGAGAACGATAGTAAAAAAGTAACCATTGATAAGAGCTACAAAAATAGAAAATTGTGAAGAGCCATGACTACCAACTTATTAAAATTACGCAACCAATCAAATGGAAAGAAGAAAGATTAGAGAATCTGTTATACTCATAAATATAAACGATTCTATGAGTTAAATAGCATTTCATATTGGCTTTTGTAGCCATAGCTGGCAGCCAGTTCAGAAGAAAAACAACTACATTCAGTACCATGAATAACGTAACAGAAAAGGAAAACAGTATTTTTCCCAAGAGATGTGGCGATTTGCAGATATTAAAGAAATAGACAGTGTGGAGAGCCATGGTTTTCGAGTTACGAATAGGCAAGATAATTTACAAAATGAATACGAGATTTTCGTTAACATTTAACGTATATTTTTTATGGAAAATAATTTCATCTTTACTGTACAATGTGGATTTTGCCATGACGTAGTCTTTAGACTGGAAGAGAAAATCATTTCGGTTAGAATTGTCAATCGAAAATTTAAGTAGTACTATTGAAAAATATTTGTTTTTAACATCTTAATTTGTTGTTCTACTTAGCAAGGAGAAAGCACAGGACATCATGAACTAGCCCTACGGATGTCCAAAGCGTCGCTTGAGAGCGTTCAACAACAGCAACTGCTAAAATCGATGATTTTTTTCTTCTATTTGCCCTGTCCCTTCAGGACGTAGGCGATCATGGCTGTTCACGTCTCTCTGTCCCTGGTGGCTCTTAGCACGCCTTCTCCTGTTACACCATGCAACCCTCGTTCCATCATGATTAGGTCCTTCAAATATGTTTTCCGCTGCTTCCCCTGTCTCTTTTCCCCTCTATCTGGCCTGTTAGTATCAGATTCTTCATGTCCTCTTTCTTCATTTCATGTCCCAGTAATTCCAGCGGTCTCTTTATGAAGCTCCGTATTAATTTCTTTTTCGTTTCCATCATTTCCAAAACATGCTCGCATGTCCGATCCATGATATCCGCAGCATCCTTCTGTAGAACCTCATTTCATTTGCTTCGAGTTTTTCCTTCATCTTTGATTATATTGACCATCATTCACTTTCCACACCAATCCAGTAATCTCTTTTTTGTTTTTAGCGAAATTATCCTGTGTCTTAATAATTTACTCAACTTCTGGAACGCGTATCTCGCCATGCCAATTCGCCTTCGGATCTCTGTGTCTCACTTTTCGTCTTCTGTTATAACACTTCACTTTAAATTTTTGTACCTGCTTCATTCTAGTATCCCCGTCCTGAATTTGGCATATTGGGCTGCCCTTTTGATTGACCCCCACCCCAACCTCCAAAAATAATAATGACATACTAAATATGTAGACATTTGAAAACTACACTGAAAAAAAAGTTAGGAAGGAAGCCCCCAGCAGCACTGGAAAGAATACTAACATCTACTGAACTGGGGAAAATAATTTTCCTGAAAACAATTTTTAATAGATAGATTATATGAATTTCAACTGAGAGTACCATGCTCGATTACTCTCTGACTAAATTGAATGAACAATAATTTAATTGTGTCGTCTCTATCTAGGGTGAATATTCAATACTTAAATTGGATGCACTTTGTCTACATTGAATATGATACTCAAATCAATTAGTTTCTGCCTTGATTAAATACTTTGTACTGAAATTAAGTAGTTTCTGTCGAGAGCGAGCACCCTTTTTTTTTCTTTTTTTTTTTAATAAGCGTTTCACCCCGAGCAAGGCATGTCACTGCCACTACTGCGCAGGGGGCTACATAGAGTGGAGAAAGGATGATTAAATATAGGTAATGTCAGAGGGTGGGTGATAGGCGGGTAAGGATACCGAGAATGGTTAAATATAGGAAATGTCAGAGGGTGGGTGATAGGCGGGTAGGGATACCGAGAATGGTTAAATATAGGAAATGTCAGAGGGTGGGTGATAGGCGGGTAAGGATACCGAGAATGAGGGTTGGGTAAATGAGAGTGTTCTGAGAATAATTGGGAGTTAGTGTGATAGGAGGTGTCTATTGACCCGATATTTAAACACCTGGAGGTTGTAGCTGTCGGGAAAGCAGACTTGTGGAAGGGAGTTCCACAGGCGAGAAAAGAAGCTGTTGGAGTAGAAATTACGGTTGCATCTTATCTGTTTAACTGTAAAAGGGTGGGACATAGTTGCTAATCTCGTATCTCGTGTAAATTCCTGCTTAGGCGGCACCATTGCTCTAAGTTCATCGGAGCAGAAGCCATGAAAGTACTTGTAGAAGAGGCACAGGGAAGCCACATCACGCCGGTGAGAGAGTAGTTGCAGCCGCTCTGCCAAGTCAGTATCAACCACGTTACAGATCCTCCTTTGTATTTTGTCAAGAAGCCCAAGGAGAGCAGCAGGGGCACCCGACCAGATATGGCAGCAATATTCAATACACGGGCGGATGGTAGATTTGTATATGTACAGGATAGATTCAGGTTGGAAAAACTTCCGGGCCCTGCACAGAGAGCCGACTTTCATAGCGGCACATTTGGCAATGGATTCGATATAGTCATTCCATTTGAGGTCCGCCGAAAGTGTAAGGCCAAGGAGGCGTAGTATTTTACTCTCTGGGTGGCTAGCCTGTCCAATGCTAATGGGAGGTAGATGCGATTGTTTATGGTGGTTAGTTGATAACAGCTTCGTTTTAGAAGCATTCAAATTTACTAGCCATTTCCTACCCCAGGCCACTACGGATAGGAGGTCCTTTTCAAGCACGGCAGCGAGGTTCGCTCTGTCGCCCACACCTGGTTTTTGATCGATGCGAGAGTAGATTATTGTGTCATCGGCGTACATTCCTACTTGTGATCTAATGGCATCGGGGAGATCATTAATGTACACAAGAAAGGGCGTGGGACCTAGGATAGAACCTTGAGGGACGCCCGCGTTCGTATGGTAGTTTTGGGAGTCATGCCTATTTAATACTACATTCAATGTGCGGTTAGAGAGGAATGACTGGATGAGGTCAAACAGATGTCCAGTTATCCCGTAGCTCCGCAGTTTGCACATGAGGCAAGCGTGCCTGACCCTGTCGAAAGCTTTGGAGACATCCAAGGCAACGGTTCGGGCTTCGCCATTCTTGTCAAGTGCCCGGTATATGTACTCGGTAATGGTCGTTAGCACATCAGCAGTAGACCTGGTGAAGCGAAACCCGTACTGTTTGTCAGAGAGAAGCCTGTGGGCTGTGAGATGCTGAATCACCTCGGCGTTGATAATCTCTTCGAAAACTTTGCCAAAGATAGAAAGGAGACTAATAGGACGGTAATTGGCGGGGTCTGAGGGTTCGCCAGTATTCTTAAATATAGGAACTACACAGGAGGACTTCCAACAGGCAGGAAAACAGGAAGCAGATAGGCAGAGGTTATATAGTTTAGAGAGGATAGATGAGAGTTCTGGGGCACATTTCTTCAGTACTATGACTGGGATTCCGTCACCGCCGCTCACTTTGTGTGGGTCAAGTTGTGCAATTATCTTGGCGACCAGTGAGGGTGTAATGTGGACGTTATTTAGTTGAGCCTTAGTTCTGGGTGGGAAGTCTGGTGTAGGTATTCCTTACGAGTCCAGTGTCGAATTGATGGAGAATCTACGGGCACAGCATTCAGACTTGTCCGCTGGGGAGGTGAGGACCTCAAACCCATTGATTAGTGGGGGTATTGAAGTCTTGCTCTTGTTGAGCACGCTTTTGCAGAGTCGCCAGTAATCTTTGGAGCCAAGCTTAGAGGATGCTATGCGTTGCCTCATTCTGGTAGCAAACGCCCTCTTAGCTTCGTTCAGTACTTTCTTACACTTATTCCGTGCTGAAGCGAAAAGGCGCCTGTTTTGGTTCGACGAGCAGCTTCGATAGAGTCGGAAGAAATGGTTCCGGTGACCAATGGCGGCCGAGCAAACGGGTGAGTACCAGTGGGACGAATTTGATTTTAGCTGGAATTTCCTGGCCGGGATAAAAGCATCGATGCCAGGCTTAACCCAAGAGGAGACCTCGGAGGCACAGTCTTCGATAGGAAGATCGAAGACGTTGTTCCAGAGGACGTCGCAGAGGAAGTCTCGAAACGAGTCCCAGTCTGCTCTCTGGTAGCAGTATGATATTCTGCTGGTCTGGTTTTCTTGGGTAGAGTTAGCGCGGATTAAGATGTTGACGGAAACTACGGCGTGGTCAGAGTTTCCGAGGAGGCAGAGCTGCCTGGTAGTGCAGGAGTCTGGAATGGAAGTAAAGCAAAGGTCGAGTAAAGAGCCCCTTCCGTTAGGGTTATTAGAGAAACGCGTGGAGAAGTCCACCACTTGCGTTAGAGCTTGGGTTATTGAGAAATACATGGTGCGGATCCCAGTAAGGTCGGTGGCTGAGTTTTCAAGCCACTTGGTGTGGTGGGCGTTAAAATCGCCAAACACAAATATATGGGCAGATGGGTGAGAAGAAATGGCCCTGTCGATATTAGTAGAGATGCTATCAAGTACCGTACAGTCAGAGGTGGAGGGGGAGCGGTAGAGGAAGAAGAGATAGCTAACCGAGCTTAGAAGTGAGAGACGGAAGCACATGAAAGAATGATCCAGGAATTCAAGAGATGTGACCCTGGCTAGAGGGAGTTGTTCGCTGACGTATGCACCAAGCCCATGCATATGGACAGTGGAGTCCTTCCTGAAGAGGGGAAGGTAACCAGGAACGAACAGCTCCGAAGAGGGGATAGAAGGGTCAAGGTTAGTCTCACATATAGCTAAGATATCGGGTGAGTTAGTTAGAAGGAAAGATTCTACACTACCTTGTATGTTTGTGAAGGAAACGCAGATAGGTTTGGGCGATTTATGACTAGCTGGTTTAGTCTTGCTGTTTTGTTTGTTTAATTTCATGGTGGTTTAGTTGTGGATAGAGAGAGGTCTAGAATAGGGTCAGATGGTCATTAATTGCAGCAGGTGAAGGATGGCGAATTGCGCTACCTGCAGCATAATGTGGCCTCGGGGTTGCCCATCGGAAATTCATGCAGGAACGCCCGTCTATGCGCGAAATGGCACTACAGGAACCCCGATATTATTCAAATGTTGATCAGAGCAGCCTGTTAAGACGCTATGCAAGATTTCGGGCTCCTAACTACCAGTCTGAAGCAGCACTATAAATAATTTGAGTACACTCTGTCTAAAATGAATACTCTCTACTTAAATTGAGTAGACTTTGTCTAGTGTGAATGCTTTACACTTAAATCGAACAATTTATGTCTAGATTGAATACTCTTTACTCAAACCATTGTCTTAACTGAATAATCAGTATTAAATTGGGTGCTCTCTGCCTATATTGAATACTCTATACTTAAATTGAGTTTTTCTTGGCTTGAATACTCTGTGCTTAGATTGGGTACCCATTGTTTAGAGAGAGCATTGTATAATTGCATTGAATACTCTCTGTTTAAATTGAATACTCTATACTGAAATCGATTTATCTCTGCCTATAATGAATTCGCTGTATTTTTATTGAGTACTCGCTCTCTAGTTTTAATAATCCATAGACTCGAATAATCTATGCTTAGATTGAATAGGCTATACTCAAATAGAGGACACTCTGTTTTGATTAAATACTCTATACTTAAATAGAATATATTTGCTTAGTTTGAATACTCTAAACACAAATCTAGTACTATTTGTCTAGAGCGAATACTCAATACTTGAATTGGGTACTCTCTATCTATATTGAGTACACTATGCTTGAATCAATTAGTTTCCGTCTGAACTGAATAATCTGTACTTAAACTGGGTAGTCTCTATCTAGTGTGAATACTCTATAAAATTGAATAATTTTTGCCTAGAGTGAATACTTTATACCGAAGTATTATCTGCCTTGTCTGTATCAGTTAAATGCCATACGTGATACACGATTTGGGCGATCATGTCTCGAAAGAGACATGACTAACTGGGCAGAAGATTATTCCGTAGTAGGTTGCCATTGCTTTATGGGGTAGACTGGTTGATTGCCAAAACTATAGAACCGAATCTGTCCTGTTGTTTAACCCATAACTAAAAAGAAGAGACGAATTATTACCTTTCCCAAGGGTATTTGTGCGCAAGTAAATGCGAAGAATTCAATTGGAGTTCGAACTCTGCTTCCCGATTTGTCGTTCCGAGTCGATATTCACTGCACCACAACGTACATCCCGCCTTGTTTGTATAGTAAATACTTAATCAGGGTTTCTCTGCCTTGACAGGATATACTCTAATCAAATACAGTTTACTACAAGTATTTCATCATCATCATCATTTATCCATCACACCCAGATGTTGCATAGGGCAGCAACTTTTTGTTGCTGTTTCTGTAACAAAGTGCTTTTTACGTGGTCGTTAACCCTGCACCCAACACTGGAGGACCGGTGGACCATTCTTGGTCCTTACGTTTATAGCACCTGGTATTCCCAAATGGTCACCCATTTAAATACTGAACAGCCTCGATGTTGCTTAACTTCGGTGATCGGACGGGAACCGGTGTATTCAACACGATATAGCCTTAGACACTGTAAGTATTTACTTCTTTGCAAATATGCAATTCTGTCAATAAGTCATAGGTTGTTTTTTTATAGCAGCAAAACGTTATATCACAGTAGCTGTGAGAATTCTCTTTCACCACTTATTCAATGTGTGCCAGTTCAAAAGCTATATATATTTATTTATTTTTATTTTTTTGACTGATGACATCGTAAGCGATTTTAAGTTGATAATTTTAACCCAGAATCGTGGCTTATCAGAAACTGATTACGCAAGGTCTTGTAATACGATGCAATCCATGTGAGCTAATCTCTTTCAGAGATGTTCGCTGTTTACGATTACCTGTTTCGGATGTGGAATCAATACGATCTGTTTATTTATTGATGGTTGGCAGTTGTTTAAGAGGTAAAAAGAACAGGTCTTAAAAAGCTTGCGTCTGACGTCACTTCCGCTGGAGAGAACAATGTGGCAATGCACCACCTCATCGTAATAACTACATGAATCTGTTTACTTTGGAATATTGATAAAAATAAACGCTTTTTAAACTCAAAAGATGAAAGGTTTTCTATTTCTTTGTGAACGGAACTATCAGAAACAATGGCGATTCTTTGCGTTTTGTATTTATTTGTAATAAAATTTGCCTGAATTCTCTCTTTTCTTAAGCTGCAAAGTTGTTTTTTAAGTAAACGCTATAGTTGTCGACAGAACTTTGAAATATAATACATAAACGGCATTCAGCGTAATATTAATAGAGTGTTTCATAATGATTTACATTAAAACAATGAAAGAAAACTTGATAAATATAAATTATGACTCTCTCTATTGAAATAAATCCTCCTACAGACCATTGTTTTTTTTTGTTTTTTTTTTAAATCGTTCCACCCAATTCAAGGCAGTACTGCCACTGATGTGCAGGGGTTACAGTGGGAGGAAAGGGTAAAAAAAAAACGATCAACGTACAGGGGATATCGAAGAAAGATAAGAAAAAGATTAGAATCAAGAAGAGAGACGGTAGCAGTTGACGTTGCATTTAAATTTTGGGAGATTGTAGCTATCAGGGAATCTATCGGTGAAGCAAGTATGCATAAGCGACTTCCACGGGCGGGAAGTGCGAGAAAAGAAACTGAGGGAGTAGAAGTTACATTCGACTATTTCCACGGTAAAAGGTGGGACCTAGATTCCAATCTACTTGCACGAATAAATTCATTCGGTCGGGGCACCAGGGAAGAAAGATCGTTAAAGCAGAAGCTGTTAAACTATTTGTAGAAAAGACAGAGAGAATCCACATAGTGTCAGTGAGAAAATAAGTGAATTCGAGCTGCCAAATCGGAATCAATTACTTTGCAGATCATCCTTTGGATTTTGTCGAGAACTTCGAAATAAATAGCAGAATATTTTGAGAAAAGGAAAATGAAAATAGAAAAGGATGTGCTAAGGATAGTTTTGCAAAATCCCGCAAGATTCTACATAACCAAAAATAATCGAGAAACTTGTGTAATTTTCGTAGTCTCCTCAGATCAAATTTTCTCATTCAGAAACAAACAGTAGACTATACACAACCGCTGAAATCAATTATTTAAAATTCTAATATATGACGTCAGTAGGTCTTAAAAGAGGACTATTCGTTTTCAAACCTCAGACAGTCGCTAAATAATCAAAAGAAGTAGACAAAATGACAAAATAATCACTTAATTTAAGGATTTTAAACAGCAGCAACTAAAATGTTTCGCACATATAAATTGAAGAAAAAATAATGCTATAACCAACATATTCACTTTTCAAACTACTTCAAGCAAGGGGTTAGGAAGAAATGAACGATGAATAATGGGAATAGCTGGACTCGAGAAACCAATTTTTCTGAAAAAAGATTCAATAGAATGGTTTTATAAATTTCAACCGAAAGTAGAACTGTCTATATTTCTGAAATAGCGTAGTATTTACAGTATTTATATTATTCAGACTTTTGCCCTCATCTTTGTTGCCATTTGTACGATGTTTTGGTCGTTGTACGCTCCTAGCCCCTGAAGAAGGCCGGAACGTACAACGACCGAAGCGTCGTACAAATGGCAACAAAGATGAAGACAATAGTCCGAATAATGTAAATACTGAAAGGAGAACTGGTTGCTCGGTCAGTTAATGATGAATGGATCAACATAAAGGAAACAGATATATATCACCATTAACAATATTGAAGTGATTAGGAAAGCATACACGCAGGAGTATGTCGCAAAATGTAGCTGTCCGTAGCTGAGTGAAACATCTATTTTACCAATTGAAGACATTAGAAATAAGAATGATGCAAAAATGTGTGTTCTGGTTGGAAAGATTAGAGCTAGTGACAATAATTCTTACATGTCTGTTTTTCATTATATATATAGATATACACTACCGACCATAATTATAGGGCCACCCCAGTTTTTTAAAAGAAATTATGTATTTCATATTATTTTTAATATTTATTGCCAAGCGGATAATCTTAAATGAAATAGAATGTTTTTTTTTATTATTACTTTGCAAAATTTTACAAGTCAAAGAAGCGAAGATGAACTCGTCCGGATCACTCTAAATTTTCTTCATTCTTTAAATGAATAAACTGCAATATAGGTAATAATTAAATATTTATAAACTCAATTGATGCGCATGTTATTGTGCAGTATTAACAAAAGAACTATTGTATTTTCATTTACAATTATTCACTTGGCAATAAATACTAAGAAATAGTATAAAATACATCATTTTTTAAAAAGACTGGGGTGGCCTAATAATTATGGCTGGTAAAGTATGGATTTGTTCAATGACCGATGAATGATAGCTTTGTTATAGGGCTTATCAAATGTTTGTGGGGGGTTAGTTAAAGCCGAAACATTGTTTGGCTTGTAAAAATAATTCTTTTAATTTTTCGAGTGAATAGCACGTTTACAATCTTTTGGGAACAACACTGATTTTTCCAGATACAAGTTCGATTATTTAACCCATACAAAGTGAAAAAGAAATGTATTCATACCTTTCAAGTCGCTATCAACGGCACATCCCAACGAGAGTAGAATCTAAAATTTATCACTTCATTGCTGTGACGCATTTGGATTAAGCAAGCTACTTATATTTTTTCAGTAGCAAAGGTGTTGGCCGCTTTACTATCAGGATTTAAAACAGTCTTTTATGGCGAGTCTCTCTCTCTCTCTCTTTTACTCTCTCTCTCTCTCTCTCTCTCTTTATCACTCTCTCTGGGCCAGGTGTCCGTAAGGACAAATGGTCAGGTGGATTTAGACGTTGGTTTGTTTTTGACTTGACTCTTAGTGTTATGAGTTCAATACCAGGCTACAGCAGTGGTGAACAAGTAACTTGCAGGGTTAGAGGGAGATATTTCATAACTTCCTAATCGTGGCTTTACGCAAGGAATGAGGATGATATACCCCAGTGACTGTAATAAAGAGTACGGTTTGAAATTCCTAGCTCCTGAGGAAGGCCGAAGAGTACAACAACCGAAATGTCGTACAAATGGCAACAAATATAAGGACAAGAATAAGAGTAATGTAAATACTGTAAATAATACCTTATCTCATAAATATAGACAAATACTAAAGGTACTGATCTGTTTTTCTGCAGCCTGATTACTACTCCTGGATTAAAAAAAAAAGTTGACGAAGATTTCAATCCTTTTGTACTGTGCGTCAAAAATTGTTTAATGTTTGATTACTTTTATACATTTTATCAACAATCTGTGCATTATGTAAACCAAAGAACGTTTGTCTTATGGTTACAATTATCTTTGCAAGAGCTGACGAAAAAAATTAAAACTTTTGTCCATAAATATAAAATTAAAAATGATATGTGCTTCTAGCGACTAATAAAAATTCAATGAATATTTTTGTTATATAATTTTACGACTCTAATTTTGTTTTCGCACCTACAAAAAGTAAAACGATATTGTCCGGGTTGGGCGATATTATTATATATGGTTATATTCTGCTTTAATAAATTATTTTCTCTTGGAATTAATACAGTACATTTTAAGTCAAATTTATGGTCGGGCATATTACTCAGATCGACTGATATTTTGAGAGTTTCATAAACTTCCATTTCTTAGTATAAAATATTTCAGCATCTAGATGTTTCACTTATGTATTTTTAGGACTGTTTTCAGGTTGTTAATGTGAATGCCAGCTTCGAATGAGAAATTGGAGATAACCAAATTCGAATACAAAAATAAAATATTTAAAAATACATACCAATGGGTAATTTAATTATTTAATTTTCTTTTTAGATTTATTATTTCATACTTCAGAAAATAAAATTTTAAAAAAAATAAAGATTTATTTTCGCTGAATATTTCATGCAGGAAATCAAATGTCTGTAATTCGTGTGGCATTACTGTAACTTTTTCCTCTAAAATTAAATGTCTACATTTTTAAATATTCTTCAAAAATGTCTGAACTGAGAGCGTAATAGTTTTTATATTTCTAATTTCAGTAAAACAAAATAAATAATTTTTATTTTTGTTAAAATCCATTTAGTCAACATAAAATGTAAACATTTTCCCCCATATTTTTGAAACAAAAACAAACGCAATGTTGTTTACAATGTCACACAAAACATCAAATCACGTTTATGCAAAACAAAAGAAAATAGATTTTTCAATGAAATTTTTGCACAATTTTTAAACAACACTTTTTTATAAATTTCTTTTTTTTATATAACCGAGTTTCAAAGCAATTTATTCCTTTAATATTATAAACATTAAACAGCTAAAATGTTCTGAGTTGCACGGGCAACGCCGGGCTATGATGCTAGTCAGTCAGTCAGTTAAGTGCCATACGTGATACACGCTTGGGCAATCATGTCTCGAAAGAGACATGTCTGACTGGGCAGAATATTCTCCCGCAGTAGGTTGGCATTGCTTTCTGCGGTAGACTGGTTGCCGACCAAGGCTATAGAACCCAATCTGTCCTGTTATTTAACCCATAACTGGAAGGAAGAGACGGATTAATACCTTCCCCAAGGGTATTTGCGCGTAAGTGAATGCAATGAATTCAGCTGGAATTCGAACTCGGCTCCTCGATTTCTCGTTCCGAGCCGATATCCACTGCTCCACAACGCACATCCTAGTACTATATAAAAATCAGCAGCCTTCGCCTAAGTCAGCTATATTTGTTAAATTCCTTTGGTACTGTGTACGATATAAAGTCAGTTTATGAACCAGTAAAAAAAAATTACCAAAAGAATTTGCTATGCTTTTGATGAGATGGTGGAAAATCTTTTGATGTGAAAGTGGGCAATGGCACATGAAATGTATTTAAAACTAAAGAAAGAAAGAGCAAGTGACTCACATAACAGATTTTTAGGTAACTAAATGGTACATCAGGAAGTTGGGAAAATAGTAAAAAGCAAACACTACTCATAGCTACAATAGACAGTTAATTAGAGAGAAGCATGATTTTTCACGTTCTGAAGGGATGTACTACATAAAAAAAAGGTAAAAAGTATATTAGATATTCCTATTTTCTCCTGTAATCCTATAGAGTAGCCTTTATCGGCCATGGAAAATAATAATAAAGTTTTGTTTATGAAGTTAAGCCACAATTGGCTGCACAAAAAACAAGTAATAATTCCATTAATCCGTCAAGAAAAAGCCAAATATGAAAATTACAAATAATAGGTACCAAAATCAAGCAAGTACAGACATTTAGGAAAGAAAGTACGATACCAATGTCCGAAGGTGCATTGGAATATCAAAAAGTACTTTTTCAAAACTAGGCAAATTACAGGGTGACCCAAAAATGGCAACTTTTTAACAATCCAATAAAACCAAGAATGATGGAAGAAAAATATTTTATTCAAAGTAATTGAAACATTAAAACATGCAATTTAAAAAACAAGGATGGAATTTTCATTTTTTAAAAATTACGTCTGTAGATGGCGTCCTCCTGTACGAATGCATTCTTGAAATCTGATGTTGAGACAGTGACAGTGACTGTGATCCTCTGTTCATTTTCAAAAATATAAGGTACGATTATCCCATGTAATGTAACAACACACCAAACTGTTAACTTACTAGCGTGTAAAGCGCGCTCATGAACGTCATTAGGATGTGTGTCTGCCCACTAACGGTAGTTCTGCTTCTGCACGTAACCTGTGATATGAAAATGGGCCTCATCTGACATCCATAACTGGTTTAGAAATCCATCCTAATCCATAGTTACTGAAATCGCATAGTGTTTACTTTGTAAGGCCACTGTTTAGCAGTACTGTCATTTGCTCACGTCTGTCAATACACACTTAACAAATTCACTTTTTTTTAGTTACCCTGAATTAAGAAACAAGAAATGTTCATTACAAACAAAGAACCAAGTAACAATTGTTATGAAACATCATCCTTTTGTATATAGCAGTCATTGCTTGACAATATCTTCCTAGATGCAGAAGTCACTCGAAACAACGGAAATTATAGTTCTACAGAAGGATGCTGAGAATATCATGGACTGAATATATGATCAATGACGAAGTTTTAAATGAAATGGAAACAAAAATGACACTTATTCTTAACATTGGGGAACGTAAATAGGAAACAGTGATAAGACAAATTGACATTCATTAGACAGATTGAAAGCAAGCAGAATTTACCAATGCAAATGAACTACCTAACCTATCTGTGTAAATGCCTGGCAAAACAGGAATTGAGAGAGGTAACAAAAAGACAAAAATATACTAAGACATACAAAGGACAGTCAGTTATGGAGAGACATTATCATCAACGGCATAGATTATGGCTTATAGAGGAAGAAAGATTGTGTAAATGAGTGTTTGTGTAATTCAGTTGCGTATCTCATAAACTTCGAAGTTTCTAAAAGAAACAGAAATCATTTTTAATAAGTTTTTATCAGATATAGTATCGATAATTTTTTCTTATATTTTCCTTTATGATGTTAAGCAACGTCAAACCTGGACTGTACCTAGATGGGTGAACACTTTGGAATACCTGGTGCTGTAAGACTGGATAGGTGTAATAAATAATGGCTCGGAATTATTAAATCCAGTTGGGTCCGTTATATTTGGTACTGAGCAAATAACTTTAAAAGGTATGACTCACCCGTCTTCTCTCCCAGCTATGGGTTAATTAGTAAGACTTGTATCACTAAATCATTATTACCCTTCCCTATACTATCAAATTCTACAATCTAATTTTTCTGGTTTTAAATAACCAGTAAAGATTTGATATAAAAACGGATGGATAGATAAATCGACACTCAAAAGCAAAAGTACTAGTGATTTTCTAAGCGCAAGTGAGATGTGGCACAAGGCCGAAAATATAGGTCACCCAGCGAGGATCGAAATCGCTATTTACTTGTAATGAATTCTTGCTAATCATGACACCACGTCCAGGTTCCCGAAGCAAAGGTTGATTTACTAAGCACTGCTTAGATGTGGCACAAACCCAATGTATTGGTTACCCAGTGAGGATCGAACTCGATACTCAGTTGTAATAGGTTCTAGCGAGAAAAACCTGCTAACCATTACACCATGTCCAGGTGCCCGAAGCAAAGATACTAACAGATATTTACCCTACTCCCTCACTGGAGCGAGATGTAAGACAAGGTCTTTTTTAACATGGGAAAGTCGACCGCGTACGGACGAGCTCAGGGACAAAAATTTCCCAGTCCACTCAACCGCCGGTTGAGCTTGCCTCGGTGACGAGCACCTGCTTCACGTTTCTGCTGCAATGGAGTGGCACGGCCACGGGAAACTATTCCCCAGGACCGGGCATCTTTCAATGTAATTTTTCTCAGAAGCGACCCTGCCCTCGAGGACGGAGCCACAACTTGCCCGCGATCTGTCTTCGAAGACAGAGACTCAACTGAGAGAGGATTTGGGTCCCTACCCGACACAAAAATGTACCTAATAAGGTACTAGTAATATTTACCCTTCTCCCCTACTTGAGAGAGATGTGACACAAAGTCTTTTTAACGTGGGGAATCTGAGCGCGTACGCCCAGGTCTTGGTCAAAAATTCCCTATCCACCGCAGTTGATAGGTTCAAAACCGGTCTAAATGGATCTTAAACTGGTCTTATATTTGTCATTTTGTACCCAAGCCCTAAGGCCGGGGGCCAAGGTACCAAGTAAAGTACTAGTAATATTTACTCTTCTCCCCTACTTGAGAGAAATGTGACACAAGGTCTTTTTTAAGGTGAGGAATCTGCGCGCATACGCCTAGGTTATGGTCAAACATTACTTATCCACCACGGTGGATAGGTTCAAAACTGGTCTAAATTGGTCTTAAACTGGTTCTATTTTGGTCATTTTTGGCCCCAGCCCGAAAACAGAGGGCCAAAGTACCAAGTAAAGTACTAGTACGTTATCAGCTTTTTTTAATATATTACTAAAGGTTTGCAACATAAGCTGTGGCATTTAATTTTCATTAGAATTAAAAGAAAAACAAAAGTTTCATAAACATTTTATATATGTTATTTATTTTCCATTTGAATTTTAGAATTCATCATATATCACCTGCACATTTGACAAGGAAATTGTTTTTTTAAATTCAGCTTGTGAAAAAAATATGTCTTGTCAAAATACAAGATAAGATAGAATACTTATTTTTTTCTATATTCTTACAAATTAGTGTAACAGAGCCAACAAAATATGTAATTTGTTGAATATATTAAAATAATTTGCTTACGAATTCTAGTGAATTATTCAAGCATTCGAAAAATAGTCAATCAGTTATGTGGCAAACGTGATACAGGATTGGACTCCGAAACGGCTGAACCGATTTTCTTGAAAATTTACACATTTGTAATATAAGCGTCTGCGAGTGTTCTTCGCTGGGTTTTGTGTCGAGGTACGCCCGATAAATAACGAAAATCGATAATCAAAAAAATAGGGTTATATAAAGGAGTGGTCCGATTTTAATCAAATTCGATACACTCATAGACAAAGACATAAGAAACGATATTCAGAAGTTTCGAGGTTTATATATAAAAGGCAATATGTTTGTGTGTGTGTCTGTTTATCTGCCTGTATGTCTGTATTTTTTCAGCCCTTTTATTTTAGTTTTTGCTTCGGGTTTGGATCTAAGTAGGTATAATTGTAGTTCTTAGTCTCAGTTATGATATCATTTACTCACAGGACTTATTTAGCCTTCAAAATTCAGTTTACGACGAAAAGACTTATTTAATATCGATAACAGGAAATCAAAATTTGACTTACATCCATTCAGTTTTCTTTCAGTTTACGGTTTCGCTTTAACTGGAAACAACTATTGCATTTTATTCTTTCGTGCCATCGTCCAAAGAGTCTGAGCTCCAAGACCATGGATTAGTTTTAATTAGCTTTTATTACACCCTAGCAACGCCAGGCTATAATGCTAGTAAATTTATAAGATAGATGCTTTGCTGAATTTATTTATGCCGAAGGAGGTTACAGAATTTCGATTACAGCTTGCTTTTCTAACTTTTCGGTTTGTACTGGAATTTTACAATTTTAATCCATACAGAATAGAAATTTCAGAACAGTAACAATTTTTCTCTTTTTGTTTTTTTAAACAAAAGTTTAATGACTGTACTTTCTGTCTTTATTAAACTTTTATCGCTTTCAGAGTATATTGAATGGAAGTCGTTGTTTCACACAGTCGACCTATTCTTTCAATTCCTGAGTGTCTCTAATAGTTGGTTATTTCCTACGAATTGATTTGTTTCGTTTTGCGGCATTTCAACCTTAATATATTATTTAATACCGACAAGATTTTAACCATAGATTCTTTCTATTATATCAGTTTATCTATTAGTGGCTTACCTTGTGTGGATAGGGGTTGCAATTTCGAATCCTGCCAAATGACACATTTTTGTAACAAAAATCTATCGTAAATAATCAGGCCGATAGAAATAAATATATAATGCTGTTTGATTATAAACAGAATATCTGATTAAATACGAGTATCGATAAAAATAATTTTCAAACAAATAATTTCAAACTGTCGATTGTTTATAACCAATTTGGTTAATCTTCGTTAATTTCCGTAATATATATATATATATATATATATATATATATATATATATATATATATATATTGATTGATTCATTGTTTAATACTTAGTTTTTGGTCATAAGAGGGTTAGACCAGTACACATTTGTAATAATAATAATAATAATAATATATATATATATATATATATATATATATATATTTTCTGATGAGTCCCAAATATAGGGTGAAACGGCCGTCCAGTGCTTTCTGCATTCTGTTGAGGTCGAATATAAAGCTCGATTTACTTAATAATAATAATAATAATAATAATAATAATAATAATACATATATATATATATATATATATATATATATATATATATATATATATATATATATATTAAACAAGATGTGTTAAACGATAGAGACAACATAGTCTTATATATTTTCTTTGGGATTTTTTCATATTTTCTGATTAGACTTTTTATTTCCGAATAATATTTGTATAAACATTTTCCATAGGTTGTCCTAATAATTACGAACATCATCGTTCATCACAGGGACTATATTACAGTTTAAAAATCAAATATTGCCTTGTAGCAGGAAAACTGTTTCAACATTTAAAAAAAAATAAATAAAAGTTATGAAAAATGTTTAAATTCAAAGGCAGTAATAATGTAAACAACATGCGCACGTGAAGATATGTGCTCACGTAGATGCGTGAATTATATAGAATACTTGGTTGTTAAAGATTTTAAATGCCGTAAAAATACGTTAGAGAATTTGAATTTCAAAGAAACTAATTATGCAAATAATCAAATTACTCAGAGGCAAAGCATTATTTAGCTTAATTATATTTCAAATAAACCCTCTAAACACAACTAAGTACATGTCCAGAAACTTGGTAAGCTGTACGATTGATAAGAGGTTTTTTACTTCTGATATGGAGTGCCTCTAAAATTTTTAGGCGTCTATCGTTTAACACACCTTATTTATGCTGCCAAAATATACGTAATTGATATATATATATATATATATATATATATATATATATATATTGAGCACTCTGGAATAATGGTAGACTTTGAAAAACAGTAGCTACACTGGCATCTACGCATCGTTCATTCAGCAATGAGTTAGAATATTCTCAGCTATTGGGTGTGTATTATGATAATATACACGCTAAAAAGTCTGCCTCATTCTACCGAGCGCCAGTAGCTCAGAGGTAGAATCGCCGACAGACGCCAATTCGGTCGGGTTTCAATCCTGGGTAAAAGGCAATCGGCTGTCTAACCGTACTGATTAGCTATGATACAGCGAAACAGATCTGTCTGCGGATGACTATATATATATATACTATTGTAAAGAGAAAACGAATTATAAAAAACCCTAAGAGTAAATCAGCCGATACCGTTGCTACCAAAACACCTTAAATAATTTAAGTAATAATGTATAAAAAAAAATCCGTCACAATGATAAATACATATATTTCAGATTCGTATGTCATTAGGATTTGCGGTTGATGTAATTGATAGCGGCTTGGAATGAGTAATGAAAAAACTGAGTTCGAATTCCAGTTGTAACCATTAGATTGACTTACGTGCAAATGATTCTGGAAAAGTTATGTCTGAGATGTTACCTCAAGAAACGAAATCAAATAAGGTGTTGCCGTCATTAATATGAGCACTGTGATTTGCAACGTAAGGTTATGTTAAATAAACAGACAGATATTGCAATTGTCTTTAAAATTTGTTATCAATTCTAGCTTTTATAGATTATATTCAATTTCATGAGCTGTGGAACTATTTAAATATTTCCGCGCTTTTAACTTAGTTTTTCTTTGACAATGAATGTAATTACCTGGACATTTCTAATTTTACTGACATTTTTAATAAATAATAATATAATTCGAAAGAAAAGAAAATCGGTTCAGAAAAAACACACACATCATTTTTTTCTTTGTTTCTTTGTTTCTTTCTATCTCTCAGTGCCTTTTGGTATGATGGATATCGGCTCGGAACAAGAAATGGGAGAGCTTGCAGAATGACAAATCGGGAGTTCCGAGCTCGAATTCCAGTTGAATTTATGGCATTCATTTACGCACAAATACCCTTTGGGAAAGGTATTAATCCATCTCTTCGCTCCAATAGGATAGATTGGGTTCTATAGCTCTGGCTAGCAACCAGTCTACCGCAGAAAGCAATGGCAAACTAGTGTGGGATAAGCTTCTGCCCAGTCAGTCGTGTCTTTTTCGAGACATGATCGTACAAGCGTGTATCAGGTATGGCACTTAACTGACTGACTGAAGTTCCAATTCCAGTCGAATTCATTTCATTCACCGCTGCGCAAATACGAGAAAGGCATTAAGCTGTGTCTTCTTGCTCCATATACCGGTTAAATAGCAAGGTAGATTGGGTTCTGTAGCATTGGTTGACAACCAGTCATCCGCATAAAGAAAGGGCAACCTACTGCAAGAAAATCTTCTAGAGTTCAAAATATATATGTGTATCACTTTTTACTGAATGATTGCTTTATCTAGTTAACAAACTAATAATATCATAATTTACTCTATTTCAAGACATGGTCTCTGATATTATTTACATATCTATATGTTGATATATTGATCGATCGTCCGAAACACACATAGTGAGGTTGGCAGATGATTTGGCTACAGAAATTGTCAGAATGCCATATTTGTGTAGCGTAGCGCAAAGACTTGTTGTCGGGTAAAGGGTCATCCAGCATTCCCCGTCTTGATCCAGGGCTGCACAACCGAAGATCCATACCTACAAATCAAAAATTTCACAGATGATGTCCATGTGGTTTAGGCGAGCAAGTGACCTTCTGGCTATACCAGGCGAGTTTTATGATAGCAACAAAATTATCCACGTCTTTAAGTTTATGGAATCGAACAAGCACACTGGTTGGACCTAGGGACATCGTTACAAGTGCTGCGCGTGGATATCATATTGGTAGGCGAGGCTTTTTCTTTGTTCATGTTTGTGCGTGACGCCTGCTTTCGAGAAACAGACACGGCATATATATATCAACGAATCTTCGTAAACATACACACCAAATTAACTCCAACAAGGTGCGCTGAATTCATCTTCATCATCATTTATGCATCACATATTGCATCCATGCATAGGGCAGCAACTTTTTGTTGCTGTTTCTGTAACAAACTGTTTTTTACGGGGCAGAATTGTTAATCCTGTACCCAACCCCCAAACCTGGAGGACCGGTGGACCATTCTTGGTCATTACGTTTACAGCACCTGGTATTCCCAAATGGTCACCCATTTAAGTACTGACCAGGCTCAATGTTGCTTAACTTCGGTGATCGGACGGGAACCTGTGCATTCAACACGATATTTTTTTTAATCATTTCACCCCGAGCAAGGCAGAAATGTCACTGATGTGCAGGGGGCTACATAACTGTAAAAAGATTAATTAGAAAAGAGTGAGGAGTACAAACTAGTTAGAAAGGAGCAATAGAAAGCTGAGAATGCAGGTGCGATGACAGATACATAGGTGGAGAGAAAGGGAAATATATACGAGGGTGGGGAGAGAGCTAGAGTCCAGTGGTTAATAGATGAGTATTGACATTGCATTTAAATTTCTGGAGGTTGTAGCCGTCAGAAAAGAAATAATATGGGAGAGATTTCCACAGGCAGGAAGTGCAAGAGAAGAAGCTGCAGGAGTAGAATTGTCGTCTGCATTTGGTTAACCTGACTGTAAATGGGTGGGACCCAGTTGCCAGTCTGGTTGCACGAGTAAACACCTGTTGAGGAGGCACCCGTGACTTTAGTTCGTCCGAGCAGAAGCCATGAAAATATTTATAGAATAGACAAAGGGAGGCCACATTTCGACGGTGGGGAAGTGACTGCAGTCGAGCCGCCAGATCAGTACCTATCACATTACAGACTCTCCTTTGGAGCCTGTCGAGAACACTGAAGAGAACGGCAGGGGCGCCTGCTTTCATGATTATAATTATAATTATAATTTGCTCTACATGTATTTATGTACATATATATTTAGAACTCTCCCAGAGAGTTATCCTACCAATTTACGTACAGGATACTCCTTTGGATTCTTCTATATATACACCGTATGTTAACACACACACACACACACACACACACACACACACACACACACACACATATATATATATATATATATATATATATGTATATATATATATATATATATATATACGTGTGTGTGTCTGTATGTATATATATAAGCAGTAAATTCCTAATATCCACTGAAGAATGGACGAACAGATCCGTTGTGATGCTGAAGGTAGCATCCAAACCAGGAAGTTACGACTTAAACCCCATTCGTTCCACTGGTTCTACCCTGATTGCTAGACAGCTTTTACCGACTAGACTCACTACTTCCGGCTTTATCGCCACGCATCAGACCAAAGTAGGCGCTTTTTTGCCTCTCCTCTTATTCAATGCAAGGCGATCTTAAATGATGTGAGGCTGTTGTTTGTTGGCAGAATGAAGCAAATTATCGCATTCCGCAAGTTTAGCTCGAAAGACTACTGGCGGCTCTGTAGCAAGCCCTCAGTCCTCAGTTTAACCAATAAATTTGAGGTCCTTACATCTTCAGCGGACAAAGCCTAGTTGTTTGCTCTAAGATTCTCCATCAATTCAAGATTCGATTTGTCTGGAGTATCGTCACCCAACTTTCCACCTAGAACTGAGGCTCAAAATGAGTGACGTTCACATTACCCCCTCGGTGGTCTTTAACATACTTTCAAAGCTTGACACCCATAAGGCGAGCGGATGTGACGTAATCCCAATCATTGTCCTGAAGAAACGTACTACTGAACTCTTCTCTGTCCACTCAGAACTCTACTGGAAGTCCTCCTGGGTGGTTCCTTTATTTAAGAAACCTGGAGAATCCTCAGATCTCTTTAATGTTTGGCAAAGTATTCGAGGTTATTATCAATAATAAAGTGGTTCAACATCTCACAGCTCACATAAACTGTATGGTTTCCGCTTTACTAGCTCTGCTGATGATATGCTAACGACCATCACAGAGTATATATACCAGGACCTCGATAAGAACGGCAAAGCTCGAGCTGTTGCCCAAGATATCTTCAAAGCATTTGGCATTGTCTGGAATGCTGGTCTTCTACGCAAGCCACTGGGCTATGGTATAACTGGACGCTTGTTTGATCTAATTCAGTCGTTTTTTTCAATTTGCGTAATGGAAACATTATTGAACAGACATGTTTCCAGATGCTATCATATAAACGTGGGTGTTCCTCAATTTTAATTCAAGATCCTATGCTTTTCTGATTCTTATCAATGATCTAGCGGATGTAATCAGATCCCAAGTAACCATCTACGTTGACGACACCACGATTTACTCTCATAAAAAATCTGGCAAGGCTGAAAAAGCAAACTTCACTGCTGATCTTGAAAAGGTTCTGCACTCTGTACTTGACTGGCGTACGAAATGGCTCGTAAATTTTAATGCTTCCAAAATGAAGCTGCTATACTTTAACCACCATCAGTATAGATCAGCTTAGTTTTACTGAACGCAAAACAATACGCCTCCTCCGTGTAATTCTGTCAGTCGACTTCAAGTGAAAGGACTACATTAAATCCATAACTAATTCTGCTGGTTGGCTTACTGTGAAGGGCCAAGAAGTTTTTTTTTCTCGGCTGAATTTAAATCTACCATCCGCCCATGCAATGAATAGTACAGTCACATCTGGTGGATCGCCCCTGCTATTCATCTCTGAGTTCTTGACAAAATCCAACGGATAATTTGCAATGTAATCAATCAACTCCAGTCAATTCTCACCATGTGCCTCCTCTGCATAAATTTACTCAATCTAGTAGACTAGCAACTAAGTCCCAAGTGAAACCAATCAAATGTAGCCTCAACTTCTTTTCACGTACTTACTGCCTGTGGAAGTTTCTTCCGTAGACTTGCTTTCTTAACAGCTACAATCTCCAAGAATTTAAAAACAATGTCAGTTGCCATCTCTTATCTCCTTGACTTGCATCCTTTCACTGACAAGCATTGCATCATGTTTTTTTTCCTTTCCGCTCTACTCTCATGCAGCTCTCTTCACACTAGTGTGCTCATCCTTCTCTTACCCATGCTATGACACCCCCTGTAACTTGTTCTGCTTTCTCATCACACTAATTATGTAATCACCTGCGCACCAGTGGCAGGACTGCCTTGATTGGGGTTAAATTATTATTATAAAAAACCCAGCTATGTGACAAACATTTACTTATATCAACTCTCTCTCTCTATATATATATATATTGCATATATATGTGCATATATATTCCTATATATTCAGCCATTGCTTTATTACACGTGACACGTGTCTGACTAATGAAATCAATCCTCAAACAACATACTCTCTCTGGATTTTTAAAATAGTTTTCGAAAATATTAAAAATCTCTGAAGAAGCTTTTTAAAACGCAACATGTTAGATTAAAGAAACTTTTTCCACGTGTTCTTTACTTGTTCTGTTCATCATGTCATCCATATATTCAACACACACACGTGTTCTCTTAGCATATTTTACAGATGTGTACAGCGATATTATTTTGAGCACACTTCCAGACTTGCTAGAGGATGCACCTCTGATAATACGAAAACGTATGTAATTCAAACATGATGGGGCTCCAACATATTTTATTCAAATACGAACAATTCCAGCACAAACGTTCATCCTAAACTGATACTAGCGTCTAGTCTCTACTGTGGCATAGGGTTCCGATCCACCCACAGAGGCTGGTTGCCTAAACTCGTTATCTATCTCTCCCAAATGTGGCCTCCTCCGTAAACTAAACTGAAGATACAAACAACGGATTTATCGTTTATTCAGGACAGTAGATGTAAATCAATCTACTGTTTAATTTTAAGAAAAAAAAAAGAACAACCCAAAACAGAACTTCTACACAAATGCTTTAAAAACAATGTCTAAGAAAATAAATTAAAAGTACGTCAGGGTTAATTCTTTTCGTAATAGATTTTGTAAATTATCACATAGTGACAATGGAAACACAGCCCCATCGACTGTAAACTTCTTTTAAACTCAGAACTCAGAATCGAAGGGTTTACGGTCGTATGTTTTTATGAAGTTTGTCCTTGTTTGGGTCTGGGATTCCAGGCTCCAAATTTTCTAAAAACAATTTTGATACACGATATATATATATATATATATATATATATATATATATATATATATATATATATAATTATGAATTAAAAGTACATTGCGACACGGAAATTTGTATGTTTTGAGATAGAATCTCGTCATCAGGCAATGCTAGAAGTTTTTTGTGAAAATGATTTTGGTGTATATATATATATATATATATATATATATATTGTTTAATTACTTGGTTTTTGGTCATAATATAATTAAAACAGTACACATTTGTATTAAAAAGCGTTCAATCAATTATATTTTGAATATTTTTCATTTGTAAACGAGTTATTTAAACCTAGGTTTCTACCATCAGTGGTGTCTTCATGTGATGATTTGCAATAATTGCTTTTACCGTTTACCGTTTTTAGCGATTATTCTGTTCTCAAACGAAAATGAATTATTCAATTAAAGAACAGGAATTATGGCTAAGTGAAATCATACCAAAAATACCTGTTAGGTTCATTCAACTAGAGATGAAAACGTTAGAATTTCTTGTAATTTTAAAAATCGCGCGTTCAAAACTTTCACGTTACTGAACATAGAAAAATATCGTTACGTTAGAATTCTTAAAAAAAAACGGTAAACGGTATAATCAGTAATTGCAAATCACCTGAGGACACCACACGGTAGAATCCTAGCTCGCGTAATAACTCGTTTACAAATGAAGTATATATATATATATATATATATATATATATATATATACATACTCGCATGTAAAAATTAATTGACACGAATAATGTTTTCCGAGGATCTTTCACACTTTCCTTGATCATCTATACGTTATCTTTTATCCTCATTTACTCTTCCGACATTACTTTCAATTACGTTTTGTACACATGGATCCAGTTTCTTTCTTCGCTATGCTGACACAACTGACACTTGAAAAGCTGACACCAGCAACATCCGCGATCCCACTCTCTGTAAGGCTTACCAACTAATCAACACTAGATAAAAAACCTGATGCAATCACGGATGTCGCAATCTTCTGCAAGACTAAACAAATTTAACGATACACTCCGAAAATGGATTCATATTACTGCAGACCACGGTAAATGATATAATCTGTGAATGAAAATAAAAATCGATTACATCCTGTTAAACCGGTGTGTCTAAAACTGGCCATATGTTGACAGAAAAGAAAACTAAAGCAGTTGTTTCAGATAATTTGTACAAGGATATATATATATATTTGCGTATTTAGGCAGTAAATGTTCTTTTAAATATGTCAGATTAAATAATTAGCAAACAGTATGTTTGCTTATTTTGTGAATGGTTTTAGTGTGAACCAGTTCACTGTGTTTGTATGTTGTCAGGTTTACACTCTGCATTTCATCTACATGCACTGGAGTCAATATACATAGGAACCAGGACCCCGTCTCTTTGTAGAAAAAACGAATGTATGCTTGGATTGCATATCATAACCATTTAATGCCTGTCTGGGCCCTTCCCAGTATTTCTTCATCCCCCTGACGTTCTGCCATAATTCATTTTCATCTTTTACATTTTAAATGTGTATGTTCAATTAAAATAAATAATACCCTGATGAAGTGAGGGATTGAAACCTGTCAGTCGTTTTGTGCTTCCTATTTTTTATTCAATCTCTTGTTAACATCTACAAATGCCTGCACGTATGAAGCTTACTTTATGAATTTAGATTATAAAATTTTGTACGAGGAATAATTTGTTTATATATATATATATATATATATATATATATATATATATATATATATATATATAGTTTTACTCGTCTCGAAAGTCTTTCTCCAAAACTTTCGAACAAAGGAAAAAAATGGTTTTAAAAAGGAAAAAAGGAAGAGCTTAGGACACGAATGTTTGTCACAATTGATTGGACAGAAATTAGCACGAAGCCCAAAGAAAAAAGAAAAACGTGACGCAAGTAACCATCTAACAAAAAGCGCTCCATACAAAGGTAGAGTGAACTTCATTGAACCTAAAGTGTCAAACGAACCCACCTAGGTTTTTCCTAAACGGATCGTCAGGGCCAGCTTTCCCTGACGATTTGTTTAGGAGAAACCTAGGTAGGTTCGTCTGTCTCATTAGGTTTGATTACTTATATATATATATATATATATATATATATATATATATATATGTGTGTGTGTGTGTGTGTGTGTGTGTATGTGTGTGTAAAAGTGAGAGTGAGCGACCTATTGATTGATTGATTGATTGATTGATTGAGGTGTGAGACATTTTATGGGAAAAAACAGTTAAAATATCTTAATTGCGAAGCTAGAAGTATATATTACATATAGAATTATGGATTCAGATTCCAGAATTTCATACATACGAATGTCTTTTGAAAAGTTCATAGGCTGACCAAGAAATGTAAATAGACACACCAGTTGGCAGACTGAAAGACGCACACATCTGACAGAATACAGCTGTTGGGCGGTCAAAAATCTACCAACTTACATCTATACAATATCTTGGTTCGTCTATGAACTTTTCAGTCGACCCTCCTATGCATGCTCACATTCGCGTATTAAATAAAATATGTTATTTTAAATATTACGATAAAAATATTTAATCTTTTCATGGGGATTTTAAGAAAGCGATAAAAACAATATTATGTCAGAAACTTGCCCTTTATTTGAATTAAGCTAAGCTTTAAAATATAATTACTTTATTATCATTTAGTAATTAAATAACAATAATTAAAATAAACAAATTTACTTTGTATATATGAAACAAAAAAGGTTTATTTTATGTGAAATCATTTGGAGTTTAGTGTAAATTCGATTACATGTCAAAATGATGATTTCCTATATTGAAAATTTCTTTTTATCTTTACTCTTTATTCAATCTAAGTTTATAATCTTTTTCTTTGTTTTTTTTTTTTCCAAGAAGAAATAATACCCTAATACCGTACAAAATATATGATATTTTTCTCATGAATATAGAGCTGGAATAAAATGTCTTTATTACCAACGAAACGTGCCCGACCATCGTCAGCTTCGAGAAATTTGTTAAATTAATCCGAAGCGAAACTCCATTTTTGTGTTGGCTGATAAATATTCATTAGAAAAATAGCCAAACGTAGACATTTCTATTGCCTTTTTGCCAAGTATTGATCAGTAGAGACTAACATTAAGTGTAGGTTCCTATACTAAACTTGGCAGAATGGTAGAATACCAATTCTCAATATGAACGGGTCAATTACCCGAGATTTCAAAAGACAATTATATATATTAGAAAAAAGAAAAACGAATTCCTTATCAATTATAATTTTTTTTCTGCGCAGCTTTCGAGAAAATATTATGTATGTTTTGTTTTACACATAATATATATATTTCATTTTACCCTTAATAGATACATGGCTAGAGCAATGGTTATAAGCGTGAAAAGTGGAATCGGAGATTCAAGTTCTCGTCAAATCAGTTGAATTTACCTCGTATTCATAACCATGGGAAAGGCATGAATCCTTTTACTTTTTCTTTGTAGTAAATCATGAGTTAACACCTGCCTCTTTTGTCTTGGGTGTTAACTAGTCTAGGAGAAAGAAAACACACTATAGAAGAAAGCAGAAAACGAATCTACTATCCTATAAATGTAAAGCAATTAAAAGCCGACAAAGGAAATAAATCATTAAAGATCTATGGTCTTTAAATTCTTCTCCATACGGTAGATTCTCCTCTGTAGATTGGACAGTATCCAGTCTCGAAGAAGCAGAACTCATCGAAGGAGACCGGGAAATTGTTGGAATGGTTATCCGAAGAACGCAATAAACTTCACAAATCAATACAGGAAAGAAACATTGATAACAGGGATCGCTTAGGCCGTAAAACAAAACAAAATCTCTAAGTTTGTGAAATACGAACTGAAAGAAACGTCATCATAGCTAGCAGCACATTTCTAAGTATTCCTGTTTTATAGTGTAGGTAGTGAATTCGTTTTACAGTCGCCACACCTAAAAAGCGTATCTAGGGTTTACACAGCAACCATGAAGTTTAGTTAAAGCTTCTACGAAAGAACGCATTATGGCGAGAGTTTTATCATAGCTAATACGCTCTAAAACAGGTGTGAATTCATAGGTAACAATAACCGATATGACTGAAGTTTTTTTCAGAATTTAGGATGTCAATCTAAAGTACTAAGTCACAGGGAAATTTCACTAGAAACAAAGATGAGAGTGCTAGATTGCTATGTGATGTCAGTTCTTCAGTACGGCAGTGAATGTTGGACAATATCATCAAAGATAAAGGAAAAACTTGTAGTGGTTCTACAGAAGGATGCTGCGGATGTCATGGACCGAGCATGTGAGCAATGATGAGGTGTTGGAAAGAATGTCAACGTAAAGAAAATTAACAGTGAGCATCAGCAAGAAACAACTGAAGTTCCTGGGACATGCAATGAGGAAGGAAGGCTTGGAGAGCCTGATACTGACAGGCCAGATAAAAAGAAATAGAGACAGAGGAAGGCAGTAGATAACTTATTTTAGGGGGCCTGAGCAGGTGAATGATGGAATGGGGATTGCGTGGTGTAACAGGAGAAAACGCACTAATAGCCACCAGGGATAGGGAAACGTGGAAAGCCATGATCGCCTACGTCCTGAAAGGACAGGGTACATAGAAGAAGAAGTCCGCTCTAAAACAGGGGTGGATTAATGGGTAACAATATCGCATATGACTAAAAAAAAATTATTTTCCCAAATTGGCATGTTAATATGGGCTTTTATCCGGTGTACCGAATTCCTATTCCAGACCGAATACAGTTCCTCCACCCTGAGGTGGAGGTAATAAATGCTGTATTTGATGACGGACTGTTTACTCCAACGTCAAGAGTAAAAAGTATACATGTTTATGCGTGTATGTTTATATTCATGTAACTCTGATAGTCGCTTCTTGAGATGGTTAAGTGGCTTGTGTCGTTTAATGATTCTGACAGAGATGATTTCCTGGAAGGTCCATCCTTGGAAGAAAAGTCGAAGACTAGGAACCAGTCTAATTGCAACCAACTCCCAAAACCCCCAACAGTGGAACAAGAGATAATGATTATAACAAATCTCAATGGTTGGACTAGCGGATGGAGAGGGCTATGCAAAAGAAACTACATGAAATAAAATGTGTGGATCACTTAAAGTCAAGTTGAGGTTCACATTAAAATAATCCTGCCATCTGTATAGATGAATACTTACGTTGTCGTGCAGTACATACCAGCTCGGAAAAAAAAAGATCGCACAAAAACCCTTAAGAAACGCATAAATATTATAATATTCCGTCGCTTCTCTCGCTAGCTATTGAATAAGTATCAGGACAGATTGAGTTCTATAGCCTGGTTCGGGAACCAGTCTACCGCAGAAAGTAATGGCAACCAACTGTGGGAAAATCTTCTTCTTAGTTGAGACTAGTTCGATGAGAAAACATCCTTTTCTTTGTCATTCTATTTTTGTATATCTGCTAAAATCATTTTCTAACCGTATGCACACGGTTTGTTGCCAGTATAGGTCCTTAATTGAGCAGCCCGATTAGTTGTAAACATTTTTGCCGATGATAAGAATAATTAGAGGTGCACTTATAAAATACGCACTTTTGTCTTATAAAGCTATCTATTTTTACATGTCTGCTGAACCCATTTTTTATTCGTATGCAGACAGTTTAGTGTCAGTATAAATGCTTGATTATTTTAATAACCTTCTAAAATATACCAAGGTTGCTGAGAACTTCCAACAAATGGTTGTGGCGGAATTTCTTGAAGGCCTTCGTGTAATGAATAAAACACAGGTTTACGTCCTTCTGATATTTCATTATTATTTCTGATAACGGTTTGGATATAAATATCACGTTTCTTTTTCCAATTGCTTTTCACAAACCAGTATTAATCTTCTTTTAGCTTCCGTTGGATTCTTCCGTGTTCTCTATTCATCAGAATTCCGATGATAAGTTTTGTTATATGGCTCATTATGCTGATTGTCTGCTTGAGCTCACTTTTTTTGCACCTGGTTAATTAGGCAGTGCTATGAGAATAGATCTACTGAGGTCTTCCGGCATATCAATGCAGTTGTAGATTTCATTTAATATTTTTGTAATCTTGTCTATGCCGTAATTATCTAAGGTTGGAAGCATGTCTGTTAAAATTCCGTCTCGATCTACTGATTTTTTGGGTCCAATTTGGCTAGTGAAGATTCCAAATCCGTTTTTAATATTTCCGAAATGTCAGTGTTCTTGTTAAGTATCGCTTATTCTCGTGGTGGAAGATTTCTCTGTTATATTTTTTATCCATCTCTGACTTTATTGTTATATTCTTGAATTTTATGCATCCTGTTGATTAACATGTAATTCGTTCTTTTCTCTTATTTTTATACATGTCTGCTTTATCAGCGAGATTCATTCTTCTTCTGGGGAGTTTTTATTGAGTCCACTCCTCTTTAGGCTGCCCGCATTTATTTTTGTGTGTTGTTCTAAAGCTATAGGGATGTGGTTAATGTTTACTTGATTTAGCCTTGTGCCATGCTTAACCGAACTTTCTACAGCTTACAAGTTTTATGCAGAATTATCACCCGAAGAATTATCAGAATGTTTTCATCAGAAGGTCGGTCGTCGGAAGGATGGAATGTGTCGAAGAGTGTAAGAATAAGAATATACATTTTTGCATAAAATAGTAGAATAACACGAATAAGTATTAGTTTGAGATAATGTTCAATGAGAGAGTTAAAGTTATCAAGATTTGTAAAAAAATGTTCGTAGTAGTAATTGTTCTATGAAAATATACCTACCCGTACGTATGTATGTGTTTGTTTGGTAGGAATGTCTTTGGATGGAGAAGAAGAAGTAAAATGAATTAGCACACGAAAAAGAAAGAGAAAGAGAACAAGGTGCGACCTGGCCTTATATCCGGGTTGATTGTGGTTGAAGCTTCTATTACATTTTAGCTTGTCTCGCTGCTCTCATCTGTGACTGTCTTGACTGCGGCCGAGGTCATTTTTATAGTCTTTTTTGAATTTCACACTGGATCGCTAAGTCCTCAAGTCTTGCAGGTCGCTCCCATTGGTCAAAAATCAATTTAACACCTACTTGCGAAATCTGGTTTTGACTTTTTTAAGCACATGGTCATTTCCTTTTCTACTAGAGATTTCACTCATCGTTGTGAACTTTTGTAAAAGTGAAGAAGAAGTTTGATTTGAATTCTTAATTTCCTATTCACTACAGTTCTATATACTGTTACGTTACTTAGCATTGTTTTTTATCGCCTTTTCATCATCTCGAGAATATCATCTGTCATCCATTCATTTTATCTTCTTCGTCGATTTTCTTTTGAGATGTTCTCCTTTGCTAATATTGACAACACTTTTCTAAAGGTCATCAACTAACAGTTGCCATTTTCATTTTGTCCGACGTATGATGATAACAGTAAATATGGCAGATATTGTTATTTTCCCCATTGGTAAGACCAACCAATACAAAAACATAATCGAAAATCTGAATTCAAATTGAGTCGTGATAATTTACGCCCATTTAACTTGAATAAGTAATAATATTTGTATTCCATTTTTGACATTACGGCCGTCTACTTGCTTTTATATTTTCTTTTTGTCTTTTCTTTCATTTGTAACTCTTTTGAACATCCATATATTCAGAAATTCAATGTCTGTTTTATGCTTCGAGAAAATGTACAACATTAATATTGTAGTTTAAGAGCTTTTGAACTATTTTTCTTTTGATCATTTTTAGTCATAATCTGGAAATCTTTTTAATGCCATATATATATATATATATATATATATATATATATATATATATATATATATATATTGTCTCGCTTTCTGCGCATTTGGGTTTTTTTTAGTCAGTCTACATTTTATCCATATTTTTTTGTGTAATTTCCTGCATTCCGTTCCATGTTTTGGCATTGTTTACTGTCTTGTTTGCATCATGTCAAGAATCTCTTCAGTGATTCACACATTTTTCTTCTTACCTGTCATTTATTTGGGATAATTTAATTCTGTCACGAGTGCTTTTCTTAGTGCGTTTCTAATTTGTCCTTCGTATTTCTTTTTCGCATTGTCTCTGTACATTTCCTGCAGATTCGGGTGGTTCGCGCGTCTCATGTACCTCATTAAGTTTCTTTAATCCCCGTACTTTCAACCTTAGTCTGCATATAACTGGCCACATCCGTAATAAGTACTTGGGTAGTTTTTGCTGTAAAGGACTGCTTTTCCTGAATCTCTTGTTCATAGTTATATAATCAATTGGGTTCTTAGTTTCTCCTCGTAGACTTCTCCATGTTCACAGTCGTCTTGGGTGCTCTTAGAACCAGATGTTGGTTATTATCTGGTCATTTTCTGTGCACCACTTGACTCATTTCTTACCGTGACCATTGAGATTTCGCATTCTAAAATTGCCGACAATTTCACCTTTCCTCTCTTTTGGCCTTCCTTTGAGATTCAGATCTTCCAGGATAATTTTGATTTTTTGTGACTTACACTGAGCCTTAGCGTTTTCTTCCATTAAGTAGAATAATTCGAGTTTTACTTCTGTACTTTGTGTTGTCGGCGCAAACACCATAATAACCGATTAAAAGCTTGACCAAAGCCAACTACACTTTTTTCGAAGAAGCGAATACAGAGTAATGGTGCAGACTGACCTTGGTGTATATGTGTACTTGGTGTGTGTGCTTTATGTGTGCGATTGCTTTGTGTTTGTGTGTGTTTGTATGTTTTGTGTGCGCAGGTTTTCACGAGTTGGATGATATGGAAATATTTAAAAATATATTTTGTTTCAAATTTACAGCTTTAAGTCTTAAGAGTAAATTATTTTTTCTGTTGATTACCATATTAAATGGTGCAAAAAATAAACAGATGTTCAAAGAAAAAGCTTCCCAAGTAAAAAAAAAAAAATGACGAGTTATCCTGATTCCGCTAGACACGAAATAGAAAATGAATGATCAGGATAAAAGTTTTCTTCTTTAAATAATGTCCACTTTTACTGGCCTAAGAGTCATTCAAGGTAGTTAACTAAGGATTGCATGAGCAGTAATAATAAGAAGGAAAAAATGCTGTCTATAAGGATAAGTCTGTTAGCCATAAACTTGAAGTGCTATAGATAGTAATCTTCTGGATAGCATCTCCTTGCGAGCCCATTGTACGTAGAATGATCGTGTTACCTGCGAATGTTAGAACAGGTAACTAAGAAAAGCAATGCGCCAGAACAATTGTCATGAAAATAGCGATAAAATAACGAGAAGACCGTGACGTTTTGTTTGTGAGAATGGTGTTGTATGTTGAAAAATAGTTTCTCGTCCATTAGACGTTTTGAATATCAAGACTAGAAATTGAAGGCTAAGCAGCTTATACCAATATATGGCAGTGTTTTTTATTTGAATTGATTAGTTGATTTGTTTAGCACATTATTCCAGGTTATTTAAAGCCAGGCAGTTTAAAATCTGACAATATTTTGAGATTGTAAGAATTGTTTGAATTAATAATGGTTTCGTGACAGATTGCAGGCTTTTGGGTTTCACTCGCCCGATCGACTCAGTCGATTCAAAACTTAATTGGGCGATTAAAGTTTATTGCTTTACTTGCCCGCGATTGATTAAAAATCTCGCAATAAAACGTGTCCGTTCAAATATAGAAAAGTGAAATCTGATTTCTTTTACAATCAAAAAGTATGCCATTGAACATTCACAAGTTACTTAGAATGACCTACAATGATATTTTATTGTCCCGGTCAGTGTAAACATTCGTTTAAGTAACGATTCCAGAGTAGAACCAAAATGTCAATGACGCCCAGATTAAAGATTTTTAGAAACTCATTTAGAAAAATATTATCCTTGACTGAACAACTATATTTTCTCTTCGCTTACGAAAAGTAAAACCGAACATTTAAAAGAAATAAAAAAAAACGCTCACTTCTTTCAACCACGCACCGAAAAATAAATTATACAAGTAATTATTTTATAGAAAATCGTTGAAAAATCAGATTTGTTATTTTTTTATCATCTATGAGATAGAAGTTGTAGTCAAGCAGAAGAAAGAAACTACAAATGTAGGTACCTCCACTCAATTGTCAAAAAAAGAATATCATGATGTTAAAAAGGCTGAAACATAATAAAAACAAAGTCTTCTCATCAAAATGTTTATGCTGTTATTAACAAGAAAGATTAAATTTTGTGGTTATTATTTTAAAAGAATTAAATCCTTTCTAACACGTTTGAAATTTTAATTAAAATTTCATTTTTTGTTCTTCGTCAGCGATTCACGCTATGTTTACGTAAGGCGACTATTAAGAAAAGTGAGTCGGTCAAGTAAAATGTTTTTGGGTCTAATAAATTTTCTCTCGCTCTCGACCGCGGGTCGAGTGATTTCTTTTTCAAATCTCAAAGGCTGGATACAAGTCTTACTAATTAACCCATAGCGGGGAATAGAAGAGTTGGATGCTTTCCCATGTGTAAGTAAATATACCGAACACAAAAGAAACTGAAATCAGGCACTCTGATTCACAATTCCAAGCCATTATTAATTACACCACCCACAGATCCTAGCTTACAGCACCTGTTACTCACAAGTGGTTAACTCTCAAGGTACTGATCAGTCTAAACCTTTTTTTAATTTCTGTGATCATATTTCAGCGTGATCTGTCCTTAAGGTCTTTTAGGTCCGATCTGGCTCTTGTAAAAATGGAACATTGCAGGATGAGTTCTGTATTAGTAAAGCACGGCAAAGAAGTGAACATTTCCCCATCATCTTTAGGATCGTATATACGAGTTCTACTAGTATTCTTCGTGAATTTAAGTACCAGCAGGCATTCATAGCATTCATCAATTCCACCAGCCACAGATCCAAGCTTACAGTACCTGTTACTCACAAGTTATCAACCATGAAGGGACTGACCAGTCTCAACGTTTCTTAATTTCTGTGATCATATTTCAACGTGATGTGTCTCTAAGGCCTTTTCGGTCCGATCTGGGCTTGTACAGGTAGAACATATCGGGAGGGTTCTGTACTTACTAAATCGCGGCAAGGAAATGACCATTTCCCACATCATCTTTTGGATTGTATATACGAGTTCTACTAGAAGTCTTCGTGAATTTAAGTACCAGCAGGCATTCATAGCAAGGAGTCTCCTTGTGAGAACATCTGTTTATCGTGATAGGTAAAAATTCTGGATCTGTTCAGTAAGAATGCAACGTTACTATTTTTTCTTTGGCGTATTAAATGATATAAGACAGTTTTTCCCCAGTTGTGTTTTGAAGTGTCAGCAAAGAAAGCGGCTATCAGGGTCTCGTCATAAAGATTACTGAAGTACACATATGCCTTTGAATAATCTACATATATATGTTCTAAATATTTGGAATATTCTAATATGCAGGTCATTAATATAAACCAGAAAGAGGAGGGAGCGAAAAAAAAAGCGAACATGGCGAAAGTCTGCATTGATGTAACGGGCTTCGGAAGATTGGCCATTTAGGACAAAATTTATGGACCTACTTGTAAAGAAAGACTTCATAATTTAGAAATATCTCCCAAAGATTCTGCAGCTGAATTGTTTTTGTGGCAACCCCCTATGCCTTCAATTTATCTGTGGCGATTGTCCTTGTGGTGTATTACCTCATACCTAACTGATTCTGTGCGTAAGGATACTAGAAATGGACACAACAAAACAAAACCAATAATGATTGTCGCTAATGAGGCTGTCCATGTTGAGGTGATCTTCGAACTTCTTGTGGATGATAGCCTCAAAGAGTTTGCTGATTATGGCATTTTGTTTGGCCAATATTGCAACAGGGAAGACCAATCAACCACATTCTTGAAAACGAGGGATACACTTAGCGGTTTCAAGAGACTTTAGAAGCATTTCTCCTTTAGTCAACGGTTAAAGAATTTTGCCAAGATAGGACATAATTCTAGAATAATATTTTCAAGATCAACCAGGGCATCTTATCTGGATTGGTATTTGCACGATTTAATAAACTGCAAAATGACAGAGAGAGAAAAACAATCATACATTAAGAAATAAATATATATATAAACACATTAATAAAATTTGGTAATTCTGAATGAGAATTTCAAACTCTGACTTGACAAATTTTAAAAAATGATAATACAATAAAGTTCTATAGAGTTTTATAGATTTTCTTACACTGGTACCAAATTCTTGCGAGTAAAATTGGAGGTATCTAAATTTAGTACAATGTTTAGATGCCAAAATTTTTATTATACTCTAAATCATCTAATTGTTATTAGCAAAGTCAGCTGTGTCGCCAGGGTAGTTTTAGTAGGAAACATGTTTTTTAACTGAGTAAGAATTACAGTCCCAAACTAAAATCTGTTCACATTATTTTTACAAGGATAGTCGTAATTTTTCTAGAAGTTATTTTGCTAGAAATATTCTTCTGTACTTCTTCCCTTGAATAATTCAGCCCAACAGTTTGGTCTCTCTAACTATCGGTCTAGTAGCCTTCTATCTGTTTCTTGCAAAGTACTTGATCTTCTAATAAGCACTGAATTAGTTTAGAATTAGTTTTGAAGGGATTTGACAGGGTTGGGCACGCTGTTTTTCTTCACAAGTTTGGACAAATGTTTGACCTCATCAAATAACAAAATGAAAGTTACGTTGAACCGACACGCTTCTAAATACTTTTTCAATTATACTGGCGTACTAACGAGTTCTATATACTATGATTTTCTATCCTAATTTGATCGACGTTCCTGATATCATCAGTTTTCAATTCGGCAACTATGTTGATAGCTGAAACATTTATTCATGTTTTTATGGTAAGTCTGATTGATTGGTTTGTTAAGGTCAAATTGGCAGCTAATCTGAAGATTGAACTTAAATCTGCTGTTTCATGGGACAAGTAATTACTTCCCACGTTTAACGCCACACTTGTAAATTACTTACTTGTACTGAGCAGTGGATCCAGATTTTTCACTAGAAGTAGTTTCAGGGGACATTTTGGCGATACAAGCTGCCGTATGTGGTGTGAAGATTTACCCGCAGCAAATTGCCAGTTGTTACCGCAGTTATCAAACCAGTCTGTTCCGATATTTACCCATAGCTAGTGAGAAGCAGAGATAAATTCATAGATTTTTCAAGGGAGTAACACATAAGTGAATGAAATGGATTCAACTGGAATTTGAACTCGGCACTCTGTTTTCTTAATTCCAGCCGCTGTATATTACTCCAATGGCTCTCTTTTAATAGTTTGTGAGCACATTTTTTGCCATTCATTATTTACCTTCATGGCTAATGCTAATCGACAGAAGATTGACTTGTTGCGCCTTCTTAGGATAAAGTTTTCCTCTGACATGAATTGGAAAGATAATATCTGTTCACATTATTTTTCAATGAGGGTCATAATTTTTCTGGATGTTACTTTGCTGGAAATCCTTTTCTGTACTTTCTGTCTTGAATAATTCAAGCAAACTGTCTGGTCTCTCTATCAGCCTAGTAAACTTCTATCTCTTTCTGGCAACGAACTTGATGTTTTAATCAGCACGGAATTGAGAATATTACATCGCAGGATCGTTTTTCAGATAAATAATATGTTTATTTCTTCTGTAGATCAACTTCTAGTGTTTTAGTTCTGCTGCTAGGAAAACCGTTTTCTTGCATCATTCTCGACAGCTTCACTCACTAAAATCTGTTTTACATATTTATAAATCTACTATTCATCCCTGCTTTGAATATAAATATCTCAGATACTTTAAAAAATTTATAAAAGAATCGGAAATATTACAGGAACCTACCATGAATTTTATAGTTCATTTAATATATACACCGCTGCAACGAACATTCTGTCTTTTCTAAATTTTAAATTGTTCTGATGCGCCTTTCATTTTGGTTCCTACAAAATTAGGAATTTAATTCTACTAGGCGATTGGCGGTTAAATCTCATCAGCTTATAGTTATAATCGCCAGATATAAATGGAGGGGGGTTAGGGTTCGATGTTAACAGTTTCTTCTCGTGCATTTATCGCTTGGAGAATTCTCTTCCTACTTAATGCTTTTCAGTTACCTTCAATCTTCAAAAAATTAAGTGCTATGTCAGACGGTATCTTCTGTTTTTTTAATTCCCGTTCTTTTATTGTTCTCTCTTTAGATTTTGATCTTAAATTCTTTCACACTCAGTAAACCCTATCTTATTAGTGGTTTCGTTGCTTTGTTTACTGCGAAATGATAAAAAAGTATTTTTTGATTTATCTGAATATTTGTCAATGATTTCTGATAATGTGATAATATTCAAAACCACGGTCAGTTTGATAAAATGATTACTGAATTTATTTGAATATATAAAAATGAATGAATAAATTAGTGTCGTTCAGCAATTTGTTAGCTTTTTTGAAATATTTTTGCTTGTTTCGGTTTGATTGCGTTATGGGCAAAATTATTTTTTTATTTTTCTATATTTTTTATATTGCTTTTAATGTGTCTACTTGTTGATCTATTTTTGTGTTTCTTAATTGGGGAAATATAATTTCTAACATTTTTAGATTGATAGATATAAATAGAATGTGATAGATAGATAGATAGATAGATAGATAGATAGATAGATAGATAGAAGCTGATCGAGATAGATAGATAGATAGATAGATAGATAGATAGATAGATAGAGAGGTAGATAGATAAAAAGAAGCTGATCGAGATAGATAGATAGATAGATAGATAGATAGATAGATAGATAGATAGATAATGAGATAGATAGATAGATAGATAGATAGATAGATAGATAGATAGATAGATAGATAGATAATGAACAAGCTAATAGAGATAAATAATGAAAAATAAGATAGATAGATAGATAGATAGATAGATAGATAGATATTAGCAGAATGAGATAGATAGATAGATAGATAGATAGATAGATATTAGCAAAATGAGATAGATAGATAGATAGATAGATATTAGCAGAATCAGATAGATAGATAGATAGATAGATAGATAGATAGATATTAGTAGAATGAGATAGATAGATAGATAGATAGATAGATAGATAGATAGATAGATAGATAGATAGATAAGTGAACAAGCTAATAGAGAAATAATGAAAAATGATAGATAGATAGATAGATAGATAGATAGATAGATAGATATTAGCAGAATGAGATAGATAGATAGATAGATAGATAGATAGATAGATAGATAGATAGATAGATAGATATTAGCAGAATAGATAGATAGATAGATAGATAGATAGATAGATAGATAGATAGATAGATAGATAGATAGATAGATAACGAACAGGCTAATACGGATAGATAGATAGATAGATAGATAGATAGATAGAGAGAGAGAGAGAGAGGGAAAGAAAAAGAAAGAAAGAAAGAAACTGATTGAGATAGATGTATATTGATTGAATCAGATATACAGATATAAAATGAATGAGATAAATAAGAGAAAATGAGATTTTTTTTACTGGACTTTAACTAAGTTAAAACTTAGTTAACTCAACGCCCCTGCTTTTTATTTTTATTTTTTATTTATCTATTTTTTTTCAATTGGGGTAGATAGACAAAACTATCGCCCGGTTCAAACTCCACCCACATCTATTGTACAGGTGTGGAGGCTCATCCTTTGTTCCCTGTTTAGGATGTGGTGTCCGGGTTTCTCTTTTCCAATCTTTTCACTCTTACGTAGCCCCCTGCACATCAGTGGCGTTACCGCATTGCTCGGGGTGATATGATTAAAAAAAAAAGATAGATAGTGTAAAACAATCTGGGTACACGCCGTAGTTTGGAAGTTGAAGATGACTTAAAAGCAAACTGTTTAATTAATAGAAAAATAATTAGCACTATTCTGATATTTATGCACGCATTTACACAAATGTATGCATCATGCACATTCACCACACGCATACAAACTCACACACATGCGTATAAATATGTTTGCATGCTTGTATCAGTATACTTATAGCACGTGCTTCTGTGTCAAGCAAAATGAAAGTGACCATTATTTATATTTTAACTAGAATATTATTTGCAAACTCCAGGAAGTAATTTTTCAATAAGCGAATTCAAGTCACCTAAGAGATTCAAGAACAAATCTGTCTGCTTAATCAATTAAACCACCTGATCTCAAAAATGAAAAAGATGCAGTTTGAAACGTTGCTATCATGTGCCGTTAAACTGTGTCCTTGTAATTCATTAAGAAGACACTATTATCAGGCAGCAGCTGTGATTTAAAAAATCTTGACAGTTTTACTGTCTTCTGGAGAAAAGTATGGATCAGAGTAGTTGGCCGTCTGTATAATGTGACATCATTCGATTCTTTTCAAAGAGTGATTATCCGATGCTAACAACCGATTAAGGCCGGCGAATTCACAACTCAAAGCTGAACGCTAAAAAGAACAAAGGACGGCTGATAAAACGTTGAAATGATCAGCTCTTTCAGTAATTCTGATCAGTGCCAAAGTATATAACTCTTCTCATGTATTGTGAACAAAGTCAGTTGCTGTTACTATGTCAATTTAAGAATAAAAATTACGTTGCAATATCTGAACTGATATACTTTATCGTTAAATGATTAATTTGAAATAGAACGCTTTGATTGTTTTTTCTACATTTTTTATTATTTTTTAAATCTTAATATTCGTTCTTTTTTACTCGGAACTACATCAGCCTAAAAAATTAGTAGAATGTGCAGATAAAAAATATGGTCTCGGTGAGGACGAAGAAGGGTTACAAGTCAAAACGTCTAAAGGCAAAAAACGTCTAAAGTCAAAAAGGTCCAGTTTGTTTTATGGCCCCCGTTCCCATCAGTACACCATAAGCCTTTTACTTTTTATGATAAAATAACACTCCTACTAGTATCATCAACAACTTACCCATCTCTCATAACTTGATACACAAATAAAATGAATAAAATTAAACCATCCCTTTACGCACCCAAAGAATGGTTTCTATTAATCATAAAATCAGTAACTTCATTCCCGAACCATAAATGATTTAGGGCCATAGACATCTTACCAACATCCAATGAAAGTTGTTTCTCTCCTCTCAAAAATGCTTACTGTAAATAAACTTAAGTTTGACATATTAATGACACCGAGTAGCGTATGGATTTTTTTGTCCTTGGCCCATTCTATCATTGGACCGTTTGTCTTTGGACCTTTTTACCATTGGACTTTTTTTTATTGTTGGACGTTTTGACTTAGCACCCGAAAAAGTATGTTTTTGTTACGAGTGATATGATTTAACAGGCACTTTTTTAGCGCGTTTAATCTTCTTTCGGCTAAAGCTAGTGACCAATACCTCTACGAAATAATGTTGCTTAACCCCAATGCTATGAAATAGTAATAAAATTAAAACTCTAGCTAAATAAATAAAGATACATGGATTAAAGTTACCGAAGCAATCATTTTTTATATCGCAAAGAGTGGAGATAGGGCGTTGATATTTTCAGAGCAAAGAATTTGTCACTTTAACAGAGCATATTCATGTCAAATTTAAAGTTTTGTCATTACACCTTTATGCTGTCTTAACTCGTTGGACCTGTTTTTCTGCGGTTGAAACCTGGTTTTTATTCCTATTTATCCGATTTAATATGATATTGGAACTTCAAAGTCGGCATGAAACCTGCTCAGTTAAAGTGACAAATTCTTTAGGATATATATATTAACTATAGCAACAACAATACCAATAGTAACCGAACTAACTATGCTGAAACTAGTATTAATTAAGCTATAATTTAAATAGTCTTGTACAACCGACCGAGAATGAACTCGGAGGGAAAAGAAGGGGAAGTAAAAAAAGAAACAAACGAAGTACATGAACAAAAAGTCAAGCAATCGTAAGAAAGAAAAAAATCCAAGACGAAAACCCTAACACTATAGCGATCAATACGAAAGTAGAGCAAACAAAGCCGTTAGGCGAAACCGTGGCAGGTTATTGGCTCTTGCTTAGATTTTCTGTCTGTCTGTCTGTCTGTCTGTCTCTCTCTCTCTCTCTCTCTCTCTCTCTCTCTCTATATATATATATATATATATATATATATATATATATATATAATCACGTTCCAGGTGCTGAAGAAGTAATGTGTCTTAGGCAAGACAGTAAAACGTGAAGGAGCACAAGTGTTTACCTTTTCTTCGTCTGGTTTCCACCCAGCGCAATACAAAGCATCTAAGTGATAATGTCTCTCCGAACTTTTCTATCTTTTTTAGCTCAAAGCTATAATTGTCTAATTGTCACTTTTCTGTCGTCCATTTAAACAAGCTCGTTGGGGACATTACTCGATATTTTCATTTGCAATTTTTTTTCAATATGTACTCGGAGCATCAGATTCTCGAAGTTTATTTCATCATATTATGTACCAGAAATTCCAAAGGTCTTTTCTGATATTAAATGTCATTTCTGATCACATTTTCTTTAATGCTTCCATCTCCTGAATATCGTATTCTTTAAAATTTCATCAGGAAGGAAAATTTCATCACGGAGGAAAATTTGCAGCATTTACTTTTATATATGAAGATTGGTATTACATAACAGTTAAACTGCTATGAAGTATTTAAACAAGCAAAGTTTATATCTGATTAAATTATTTACTGATCAAAAATCTTTAAAGTTAAATAAATATTCCATAAATAAGTTTCGCGCCAAGTTTCGAAAGATAACAGCTTTTGAATCAAATTCGATTGAGAGAAATAAGACATTTCTTAGTAAAGCCAGTGAGTAATTAGATTCAGCCACCGATTCCAATCAACGGGCAAAATGCAGAGCCGAGAACAAACGTGTATATTCAAACAGATGCCGGTGTCTGCACGAAAGTTCGGGCGCATAATTAAGTTCCGATTTATGTAGACGTGTCTATTTTGTCAACGCTAAGATGCCAACTTTCATGCGACCATTGCTATATTACGCGAAACTTTTATGATCTCCTGTCTGCTTTGTGATGCGTCACAGACTAAGAACGTCATTAAGAAACTTCCGAAAAAAACTTCTAAGTAGGCTTTAATTAGCCTACAGCTTATATACGAGGGTGGGGTAGAAACTTAGTAGGTTAGTTAGGAAGCAGTGATACTTCTCTTCTATGTGTTTTGTCCTTTCAGGACGTAGGAGATCATAGACTTCCACGACTCCCTATCTCTGGTGGCTCTTAGGACGCCTTTCCGTGTAACATCTCGCAGCCCCCGTTTTATCATCCACCTGCTCGGAGCCTTCAAATATGTTATTCGCTGCTTTCCTCTGTCTCTTTTTCCTTCTATCTGGGCTGTAGTATCGGGTTCTCCAATCCCTCCTTTGTCATCATTTCCAAAAACTTCTGTTGTATCTTCCTGATGCTCAATATTAAATTTTTACGTTCCCATCTTCTCCAGAGCCTCATCATTGTTCACGTGCCCGGTCCACAATATCCGCATCATCCTTCTGTAGAACCACATTTCAGCTGCTTCAAGTTTTCCTTTCATCTTTGTTGATATTATCCAACCTTCACTGCTATATTGAAGAACTGACATCACATAGCAATCTAGTAATCTCTTCTTTGTTTCTAGTGAAAGTTTCCTGTGTCCTAATACTTTACTCAGCTTCTGGATCGCGTCATTTGCCATGCCAATTCGCCTTTAACTGCGAAATCTTACATGAATTGGTTATCAACTTGTCATTAATAAGTGAATTGTTTCTTTCCAGACAAGTCGCCTCTGATCAGTGCCGTGCTTAGCAACATCGCGTCCACCCCGCAGAATGCGCCTTGCGGACCCTCTACCCGCAGAATGCAACTTGTGGCTCCCGAATATACTGAACCCACAATAAACAACATACAAACAAAACAACATACTTTTGGAATATAGATATTTCGTGATCTCGAAAAAACGGATGAAATCGCAGAATTTACGTTTTGGAGCTATACATTACGAACGTTTTCACAACTGGTAGCTACTTTTTGATGATTTACTAGCTATTTTCAAAGACATTTCAGTGCGTTTCGACTTTCCATCTTCGGTTATCGTTTGTATGTTCAAAGAAATATGCATAATCCATTTCTCTCTCAAGTTCATTTTTTTAATACAAATGATGTGCAGCCTCTTCGCAGCCGGAAGGCTTCTATCAAAGATCACACACACACACACACACACACACACACACACACACACACACACACACACACACATATATATATATATTTTTTTTTTTTCTAAACTTATACTGTTAAATAAAAGAGACAATGAATGTCTATTATGTTTATTCATGAGCCGTTCTAAACATCGTATTTTGGCTTTAATTCCAGGTAAAAAAAAAAATTCTCCAACATTTGGATAATCCTTTAAGTTGTGTCTAATTTACATGTCCGTTTAGAGTTAAATATATTGGTTTTACTACAACCACACTCTCCCGTAGACTTACATGTCACCTTTACTGATCAGAGTACAATTAAACAACATTTCTTAGAAAAACATAGCAATGTAGGTAATATCAGACAGATTTTAGTCAGCAACACAATAATCCTCACTCATACACACAAAAAAAATAACCTTCAAATATTGGAGGCCACCTACATTAAATCCAAACAACCAACACTTAATAAAATCACGCTTAAATCTGGTGATAACACATTACATTGCATTTAAATATATGACTGTTATCGTTGCCTAGCAAAATGTATGTCAACACAAGATAAAATCGTCACTCATGGTAGATGTTTTTATGTGAACTTCCATGTAACCTCTCGGAAGATGGCTCATGTGAGAACCAACTAGAACCAACTTAATAAAGATTTATCCAAATGGAGAATTTTTGTCTTTATTTTCACCTGAAATGAAGGCCAAAATAGACATTCATTGTCTCTTATATTTAATAGTATATGTTTAGAATATTATCTGATGCGTCGATACACTATATATATATATATATATATATATATATATATATATATAGAGAGAGAGAGAGAGAGAGAGAGAGAGAGAACGAGACGGGTTGATAGATGTCTATTTCAACATACAAGTACGATAATAATTTTCCAGTTAATTCTAAGAAATATTTGGTTCATTTTTTTAAAAATTACATTAGATCTGCTGAACCAAGGAGTCTTGAGTCTTTCCGGGGCTTTCCGGGGTTTTGCTGTTCTTAGGGAACTTTTGCTCCAACGCATTTGTGGGGTCTGCGCGGTCCCTAAGCACGGCCCTGCATCTGAAGAAGACTTCAAATGTAGCTTGTAGCAACTCTTTATCAAAATAGACAAAATTTAGAATTGAGGTGCTCTCAAATACCTTTAGAAAAACTGCTTAACCCGCTAAAACATTCACGCTTTATCAATAGTGCAAAAGTAAGCAGCTGAATTTAAGAGAAGGGAGAGTCTTGAAGATAAAGCAAGAACTGGAAATCCATTAACTGACATCACCAACAAAAATATTGATAATGTTAATCACATGTTGATGAATGACATGCTTATAAACTGAATAGCCAAACGCTAGTATATTTAGTGAGATAGTTAAAATATTCTGCACAATAAATTTGACATGAGAAAGGTTTTTGCTCGGTGGATGCACCTTTTTTTTTTGACACAGACCAAAAGAGCACATGAATGAACACATCGCAGGAAAATCTGTCATTGAGGCAGATCCAGGATGGTTCACTCGAACGTTTCTAAAATCTTTATGAATGTTTTGTTCATCAGTTTGAGTCTAAAACACAGAGACTATCCATGAACTGGAAGCACTCCTCCTCCTTTTCTCCGAAGAAATCCAAGGTCTTCTCATCGGCAGGGAAGATGATGGCCCCAGTTTCTTATTTCTGTGGGAATGCAGAAGGTAGTGTGTTCTATGCCAGCTTGCCGAAGCAATTACGAAAGCCTAGACTGGTAACGAAATACTAATTTTTGGTTTTGCAGACAGTGTTAGCTTAAAAAAAACATTTGTCTTGTTTAATATTTCTCTTTCAGATTTTTTATTTTATTTTATTTTTTATTTTTTCAATAGTTTCTAGCTGAAAGGGATTAATGTTGAATTTCAAATTAATGCTGAGTTTTTAATGTAACATTTTCCACCCTCCTCGCTATTGCTGTCTGTTTGACTCTCTCTCTTTCTATGGGTCTCTCTCTCTCTCTCTCTCTCTCTCTCTCTCTCTATATATATATATATATATATATATATCCCTTTTTAAATTAAAGATTAGTTGGCTGCCCAGTTAACAAAATATCGAAAAATGTATATTGTCTTTGAAATACTTATGAAACATGAATTTATGATGTTAATGGTTTTCTCTAGTATTTTTTTATGTTAATATTTTTTTTAGTATTTTCTACCAGAGCACATACTGCAATTCTTTGAAACTAATGATTTTCTTCGTCACTCTGTATTACTGATTCCCATATTCGCCCATGAAAAGTAATATTCTTAAGATTAAATTAAATCTGGAAAATTAATTATAATTGTATTTTTAGCTGCAATTTTTTAAGTAAAATTTTCTTATGTTTTACTTCACTAGAATATCTTGCCCTGTTATTTTTCAGGTTTAATATAATCTTAAAAATATTGCTTTACATGCGTGTATTTCCCATGTAATCCATGATTTTTCCAGACATTTCTAAAAGTTTAATATACATTTACTGCTGAAAACTGCATTCAAAATATTTTAAAAAATTGAAAAGAAAGAAATATATGCTGTTGATTAAAAAAAACAATAAAAAACTGATTATTTATAATTAATTCCGATAATCAGTTCTGATAAAATGATAAGTCTGACTGCAAAAATGATAAAATATATTAGAATTTAAATGTTGAAAACCACAGGCAAAAATATTAAACAGAAAAAAGTTATAAAGAATAAGATTTACTACTAGAAGCGTTAGTCACTCACTCATTTATTTATGAATGTAAGTAACCTCCCTTTTCGGACTTCACATCTTTTAATGTTTACTGAACCAAAATTCAAATGTTCAAAATGTAGCTAAGGAGGTGTCCTATCTAACTCTGTAAACTGTTTGAAATTTGGTTGAGAACTGAATTAGTAGTAAGGTTTGAAAGCTTCCTAGATTCACTTAATGTCGAACTTGAGAATATATTCAACTACTGCCGTATTTGAATGTTTCATCTCTATGCTTGGTCGGCTTAAGAAATTTTTGTAGCCACGCATATACCAATGATTTCTTAAATTTACTTAGTTTCCAGTGGCGTTCTCCATCTATTATTTCAACTTCATCCCAGAGAGGACAATGATCCCCTATCTACCCTTCATATGTGGTCATCTACGCCTAATTTTTCTATCTTCCTTCGTGTTACGCCGTTGCGTGTTTATCTAGTCTTACGTTAAAGAGGCGGCTTGTTACTCCTTTATTTCTTTCCATAGCTACACACAGTCCTTAGTCATGTCCTCCTCTGTTGGGACTTTTATTCGAGAGAGGTACCTGCGAAGTGTAGAACAACCTTTGGAAATCGTTCTAATGTTATATGGACCATTTCTATTTTCTCCGGTAACCGCTTCACAAAGGGTAGACAGAACGTAGCTGTTTTCTGAGAGTTGTTATCCTTATGCATCCACCCTTCCATGTTTGTTGGAATTGTTGTCATATACCCTGGATAATTGTTTCGTTGTAGAGTACTGCATATACTAACCATTTCCAGTTCGTATTCCTCTGAGTCCCCGCTTATGACTTTTGCTTAATTTTACAGGAAGCTGAATATCCATTTCTTTACATTGTACAGGTGGTGGGAGTTGAAGTTGGGATATCGTCCAGTGAATTTTGGTTAGCGGTATACAGTTGTTTTGAACCCCCACTCTTAACACATCCAGGAATGCCAGTTTGTTGTCACTCTCTTTTTGCATAGTGGACTGTTTAGACGATCCTATTAAGTTCACATGATCTATAGCGTCTGGATCTCTTCCTGGTGTGTCCAGAGTATGAAAATATCCTGCATGTATCTCAGCCATAGAGCTGGTTTTAAAGTTGTGGATTTTAATATCATTTCTTCAAAATATTCCATGAATATGTTAGCCAGTGATGGGGATAATTGCAAGCCTATTGCTAAGCCTTCATCGTGTCGATATATGTCCCATCCCAATCTGAATTGTGTTGTTTGTGCGCAAAAAGTCAGTATCTCTAACAGATTATCTAGTAGAGTTAGTCAGTTGAGTGCAATACGTGATACACGCTTGGGCGATCATGTCTCGACAGAGACATGTCTGACTGGACAGAAGATTATCCCGCAGTAGGTTGCCATTGCTTTCTGCGGTAGACTGGTTGCCGACCAAGGCTATAGAACCCAAACTGTCCTGTTATTTAACCCATAACTGGAAGGAATAGGCGGATTAATACCTTTCTCAAGGGTATTTGCGCGTAAGTGAATGCAATGAATTCAGCTGGAATTCGAACTCGGCTCCCCGATTTCTCGTTCCGAGCCGATATCCAATGCACCACAACACACATCCATACGTTTTCCTAGGGATGAATCCGAGGCCAGTCTGTCCTTGATTGCCCATAGAGCCTCCACAGTGGGTACCTTGGTGAACAAACTCACCACATCCATCTGGTTGCATTGGATAGAAGCATCTTTGATAAGTTCCACGAAGTATGCCGAGTTTCCAACATATGATGGTCACTTTCCTATCAGTGGGTCAATTATATCTACAAGTAAGCGACTAAGAAAGTTGCACACCAAGCCTAGGCTGCTAACAATCGGACTGAGCGGAATACCGTTTGTGTGAATCTTAAGCAAACCATACATGCAAGGTAGCTTCTTGTAACGTTGATTCTTGTTCTTGATTAAGATCTGCGACAACTTTCGCTTCATTTTCAACGTGAGGTCTTCCTTTTGCTATAGCTACCACTTCTAATGAGGTCTTCCAGTTTCTTGGTGTATTCAATTTTGTCCATCACTACAGTTGCATTGACTTTGTCAGCTGGTAGTATGATGATGTTTTCCGTCTTCTGTAGGGTCCTGATTGCTAGCCCTTCCTCTTTTGTGATGTTTGGTTTCGGTGGTTTGGCTTTCTCCAATGTCTGTCTCACTTTTCATCTTAGCTTATCCGCCTGAGCCTGAGTGACGTCCAAGGCGATTTCCTAAATACGGGCAATGATATCTAAATATCCGCCTGATGGTTGTTGCAAAGTTGAGACGCTTGAGACTAATGACTACCAGAAGCGACTTCTGATAATGAGAATGATATACCCGAATGATGGTGATAAAGGGTTAGGTTCGAAATTCTTGAAGAACGCGGGAGTGTCTAACGGCCGAAACTCGTAAAAATGGCAACGAATATGAAGACAATAGTCCAAATAATGCAAATAGTGTAAATACTATCTCCTCCCAGAAATATAGACAAATACATAGCTTCTCATATTCGCTATTCAAGTTCACCCAAAGTCTTGTTTGGTATAGAAGAATTGCTTAACAAATTCCAAACAAAAAGCTACAGCTAAGTCAAGTCTCCTAGCTGACCACTCATACATAAAACAGGGAGTTCTTTTTTAATCACCTTATTACTCTTCAGTAATGAATTGAGTTCTCCCGGTGGATGGCGTGTGCATACACCGCATATATATATAAATTTCCTCCTCTCTCATTCCATGCGCCGATAGCTTAAGGAGAAGGCGTTCCGACTGCCAGGGTCGAGTTGAGATCCCGGTTGGAAGGTCTAGCGACACTGATGATCTGTGAGACAGCGAAACAAGATTGTATGTGGATGACTAATATATATATATATATATATATATAAAGAGAGAGAGAGAGTGCAAGAATATTCCTCAATCCCGCTAACTCAACAATATAAAATCTATAAAATTTTTCGTCGACATTTTAAGAAAAAATTCTTATTAAGGATCAGATAACTGACTTTATTCTAAATTGGAAATTTATTGAAAATTATATGGAATTTCCCTGGTATATTGCAGAACGTTGTGAAAAAGAAGGGAGAATCTGCAAAAGTTTTTCACTTGCCTTCAGATACTTCAATTTAGTGAGAGGGGGATGACCTCCAAATAATTGATCGGAAAATGCAATTCGGTTTCAGTCAAACATTCAAAATTTCTACGACTCAAAGTTAATCTAAGAAATATGCATAATAATTGCCAACAGCGGTTGTCAGGTGATGAGTCATCGGTGAACAATCTTCGTTCATATATATTATTTGGAAATGAGTTGTTTCCTCAGCCTAGTTTTCAACCATTCGGTATCTTGAGGCGATATATAATAACTGATTTTACAACGTGTTTCAAACGCACAACCTAGGATTATTACGAATGCGCGACTGGAATTTTTAAACAACTGAATATATATATATTTATATAACCGATCATAGGGTAGGTATAGATGGAATAATATTGCGTATCCAAGGAAACACTATTCTTAAAAAACGTGCTCAATACAAAGTAGAGCTAATAATATTTATTTAGAACTTATAACATAAATTTGTTATAATATCACTACAAAAGTAGGAATTTTGTTTCGACACTATCCGTGTCTTATCAAGTGATGAATACACTTACATGCTTCAGGGATTTAAAAGTTTAAAAGAATAGCTTAACCCACTTAATCAGGGAGGCGTTGTTACAAAGACACGATGGACCAATCAAAACAAAGCAATCTCTGGTCTGAAGAATACCATATCAGAGACGAAAGTTCATTTGTTATAGGCTTTAACGGAAATATTTGAGTAAAATAGAGATTAACCTATATAACTCAGAACTAGCAAATACAGGTAATGGTGCTGATATGTAGGGTTATATGGAATCTATGAGTGAGCGTAGAATGAATTTATGGTCATTGACCCAGAAGGATTACTCCCTTCCTGACTAGTCTTTGATTGGTCCATCCTGCCTTTGTAATAACGCCTCCCTGATTAAGGTGATTTAGCTACTCTTAAGCATTTAAAACCCTCAAAATTGGAATTGAATTCATCAGTTGATAAGACACGGATAGTGTCGAAACAAAATGGCTACTGATATTATAACATACTTACGTTATAAATCATATACATATATATATATATATATATATATAGAGAGAGAGAGAGAGAGAGAGACAGACAGACAGAGACAGACAGATAGAGAGGGAGAGAGAAAAAGCGAGTGAGTGTGTGTGAGTTATATGTTTTTTTTTAATTATTGCTATTATTCAATGTGCTGGTTTCCTACAAAATCGTGGAATATAATTGATTTCTGAAACTCATATTCTCTGTAACTTTGTCGATATTTACTCTTTTACCATCCCCAGAAATCCTTGTTCTGCAGTTCATCTACCGAAATTCCTTATGTAGATTTATAAGTGATTTTCTCTGTCCTTGCCGTTATGAGTATTAAATTCTGCAACCCCACTTTCCTCATTATACATCTAATTTCAAATATGTGTCATTTTGTTTCCAGTTAGATTCCTTAGATTTTCCTCGTTACTGACAATTTCAGGTCCTGGTATTTTCAGCTTACTTCTTTGGAAATCAATGTCAAATTTAATTTTCTCATATTAAAGAGTGTCCATCATTCATTTTCTAGTAATAGGATTGCTATTACATAGCAATCCAGCACTCTTTTCTTTTCCTTTTTTACGAAAATTTCCTGTTTCTTATTACTTTACATAGTTTTTTCAATTTGTTGTTTGAATGTTGGCCTGATCTTTTTTGCTGACAAGAATACATTCTTTTTTTTAAACAACTACAATCATAAGAAAAAGAACGACGCGAACGACGCGAACGTGGCTTAGGATTTAATTTTAGGCGTGGTCTTACTCCAAACTGGTAACGATTCTCGCAGACAATGCTGATAGTTTAAGACAATATTATAGTCTATTTAAGATAAAATAGAAATTAACATATATAACTGTATGCATATACGTGCATGTGAATACTAGCAAATATAGGTGATGGTGCTGATATGTAGGGTTATATGGAGCCTATAAGTGAGCGTATAATGAATTTATGCTTATTGACCAAGGAGGTGACCCCCCCCCCCCCCCGACCAGTCTTGAGATACGCAATTGTGATAAACAATGAAACATGATACTTGTTTTCTCTTTCTTTCTTTTTTTTTTAAAGTTATGTTTATTTCTGGTAAATAAGTC
>JBBBDQ010001433.1:2985000-3064939 GCA_037127315.1 Ascarosepion bandense
TCGATGAGTATTAACTTTGTCAACATTGGATTTATTGGCACGTTCTGGATATTGGCCATGCAGAGGTTTGTCTTGCCAGCGCTGTTTCATCTGTTCAAGAGCTTTATCTTTGGCTTTCATTTTCATATTCTTTGCCGCAATAGCCGGCTCTTGGCTTCCGTTCTGCTTTTCTACAGAATCTACTAACTGTAAATCTTGTTTGAATTTACTGCCTTCTTTTATTATTGAATATTTTTTCTTTCTTTCTTCATGTTGCCTTACTAATTGTATCATCCAATCTTTTGTTGTTTCTATGTATGTTAGTAAGCCAATAGTTATTGTCTTGTATGACAATTCCAGCTGAATAAGACCTCTTCCACCTTCTTTACGGGGTATGTATAGACGGTCTACATCAGCCTTTGGATGATGCATCTTATGCTTAGAAAGAAGCTTTCTTGTTTTAGCATCCATTCGCCTGATGTCGTTTAGAGTCCAGTTTAAGATGTTAAAGCTATATTGGACAACTGGGATTGCAAGGCTATTAATGGCCATAACTCTGTTCTGTGAATTTAATTCAGTTTTTAATATCATTCGTATCATTCGTACTCTTTACGCACTATTTCTATCATTTTATTATGGTGAATGTTTTCACTCTCATTTACACCTAGGTATTTATAAGCTTCTTCTGGTTTCAATTCTTTTATTGTTACAGCAGGGTCTAGGCTAATTGAGGATGTTTCTTGTATTGATCCACGTAAAACTGTAGCTTTAGCACATTTATTCAAATTAAATTTCATTCCAATGTCTTCGCTGAAGCATTTTACAGTTTGCAGAAGACTTTCCAGCTCATTATCATTCTTAGCATATAACTTCAAGTCATCCATGTAAAATAGATGGCTTATTTTCTTTTGGCCTATTTTATAACCACATTCTGTCTTATTAAGTTGACTGGTTAGTGCTATTAATGATATGCAGAATAGTAAGGGAGATAAAGAATCACCTTGAAATATACCTCTTTTGATGTTTATTTCATCAGACTTATAGGTTCCATTTATATGATTGAGGTAAAGGGTTGTTTTCCATATAGACATGCACTGTTTGATGAAATTGATGATGACGGGCGATATCTTGTATATATTTAAAGTCTTTAAAATCCAGTCATGTGGCACACTATCGAATGCCTTTCGATAGTCTATCCAGGCTGTACTAAGATTTTTCTTTGTACTGTAGCAGTTTTCCAGGATCATTTTGTTAATCAGCAATTGGTCTTTACAACCATAACAGCCACGTTTGCACCCTTTTTGTTCAAGTGGTATCATGTCATTTCTTTCTAAGAATAAATATGTCTGTTTTGTTAAAATAGATGTTAATAGTTTATATGTTGTCGGAAGACATGTAATTGGTCTGTAGTTTTTCGGGTTGTTTGTGTCACCATTCTTGGGTAGAAGAAATGTAATTCCTTTGGTCATCCATGCAGGAATTTTAATGGGATCGTCAACCATTTCTTGAAGTTCTTTGGCTAGTTTTTTATGTGCTGCATTTAAATAATATAGCCAAAAGTTAGGAATTTTATCTATTCCTGGGAATTTCCAATTGTGTGCTTTGTTTAGTGCAAATTTAACATCATCTTCTGTAATTCCAGACCATGTCTGTTCGGGTTTATTTTTCATTCGTTCTATCTCTTGCGTAATCCAATGTACTTCCTTGTTAAGTTCTTTAGGGCAAGCCCATATCTTTTCCCAGAACTGTGTGACTTCTTCCATTCTGGGGGGTACTGTCACTTCAATTCTTTTTTTACCTATTTCCCTGTAAAATCTCTTTGTATCAGTCTGAAAAATCTTGTCTGTAAAATCTTGCTCTTTTTTCATAGCGTCTTATTCTTTGAGCCTTCAGTTGGATTTTTTGCTTCATCTTTTCTTTATTTGATAAGACTTCATTTACATTCCTGATGTTATATTTTTTTTCGGCTCTTCTGCTTTTCCTAGTTCTTACATTTATTCCTCTACTCAGTTCATCCAGTACTGATAGTTCGCTTCTAAGTTGTTCGATTTCTTTTTGTATTTTTCTTTTCCAAGGTGGATCTTCATGCCTGCGAGACTGCCTTGTTTTTATTTTGATATTCATTTTTGTTGTTGCTGCTGTTGCTGATGCATATATTACTTCGTTAAGATTTGTATGAGGGTCTTCATCCAGTATTGATTTCAGTGCTGCATTGTAGAGTTTAGTAGTACGGAGGTTATGTTTTGTTGGTTGTAATTTTGGGAGCTGTTCACGTTCCTCCATTGTAATATTTTGTATTTGACTTAGATGGTTTTTTATTTCTATCTTGGCTTCCTGTATATTGTTCTTATTTTCCGTCAAATAATTATCTTCGATGTGTTCTGAACTCGTTTTATTTTTGTCTTTTCCCTGACTCAGATCACATCTTTCCAGCACTTTTAAACTTACAGCATTGTCTTCGCAGTGATTTGCCTGTTTCACGGTTTCTACATTATGACCTGTGGCTTGTTTGGTGTTATTACTTTTTATTTCTGATTCGGTTCCTTTTCATATTTTGTTGATTCGTCTCTTCTTGTTACAATTCTTTTAATTTCATTAGTTTCAGCCTCTGTCAGTCGGTTATTACGAATAATATACCTACGTACATTGGCTAATTTATTTTCGTCAATATACTTTCTATTTGCATGACCAACTTTTTCACGCCAAATGTCATATGTTTGGCGAGTCATGTTTTTTTGAGGTTTGAGTAACGCTTCATGAAATGCAGTCATAACGACTTTGTACTCCTCACGAGACCATTTTATTTTTTCTTTCTTTAAATATACGATTGTAGATCTAGCTGGTGAATTTTCAGGACCATCATTAGGATTATCCTGGTTGTGGGGACCTGAAGATTCATTCTTTGTGTAGGAGTTTGTTCCTATGGCAGATTTTTCGACCTCAGGTAGGTTCCCTCCTGAAGGACGGGCTCCCTGTTTATCCACTGGAAGAGCCATACTGGACTTTTTATTTCTATTTGTATTTTTCATGTTTTTCCCACGAGTGACGCACGGGTCCAAAAGTCCACCCAAAGTTGCCCGGCACGTTGGGTAACGGTCTTTTACAAACAGGGTCCCGAAGCCTGTAGGGGATCGTTTGTGACCTCATAACGCAGTAGCCATTCACTCCTCGGCACGATTAACACCTTGAGTTGCGGGTTGTTGTTCGGAGTTTTCCTTCTCCTAAATGGGCTGCCAAGCAACAACTGACATAGACGCGATTGGAATTCAAGGAGAAAGACGCTGGTTAAAAAAAAAAAAAAAAAAAAAACCCTTTGGCGTAGCAACGGCTCAACGAAACAAAACATCAATACTAGAGTATTTTGTTAAAAAAAAAAAAATTATTATTATTATTATAAATAAATATTATTATTATTATTATTATTATTATTATTATTATTAAGATTCCAGCTGAAGAGACCATGATACAACATATCATGTTTGGTGGTACATTTGATTGGATAGATAGCTAACGTTTCCAGCATCAGTTTCCTAAATACTACGGTGTCATATGAATGTTTATAATAGTTTAAACCTAAATGAAACTCAAAAGCATTAAAGTGTGTGTATGTATTCGCATATAATATTTATGCAAAGTTAAATTATTTTAACATCTTACAATATATATATATATATATATTAGTACTGAATAATGCTTTCAAACAGGAAGTAGACATTGTTATATATATATATATAAAACAAGAAAATATATTAAGTATATATTGTAAAAGTAAATATCATACTGTGGAATATATTTCCATTACTAGACATTATATATATATATATATATATATATATATATATATATATATATATATTTATTTGTCAGTCAGTTTAGTGCCATACGTGATACACACTTGCACGATCATATTTCGAAAGAGACATGACTGACTGGGCAGAAGATTACCCCGCAGTAGTTTGCATTATTTTCCTCGGTAGACTGGTTGCCAGCCAAGCCTATAGAACCCAATCTTTTCTGTTATTTTACCAATATATATATATATATACTAATTTTTTTTTCTTAAATTTAACATTGTGGATTTTTTTCTTCTATCTCCCAAAATCTCCTAGATTGCTGTCATAACTTCGCTACAAACACATACAGATCACCGATAGTAAAATTAAGAATAATGTAGCAGCTAGAAAATCGATTCGAAACTTTGACTATTCCACGTGAACCAAACAAAAATTAGATGTCCATATGAACGCATATGATTCAGCCAAGTTACTGATCTATTATGTATTCATGTCTTAGATGCCTTAAGTAGAATTGTAGACCCAAACAAATGGTTTATATTTTTTACCTATCTGATAATTAACCCATTTTCTTTGATATTAATATCGTCATAGTTTTAAATTTAATCTAATGTCTTAATAATAATTAATCTAAATTACTTGAGATACCGGTTTATCCTTTCATATTAGCAGCACAATTAAATTATATATATATATATATATATATATACAGAGAGAGAGAGAGAGAGAGAGAGAGAGAGAGAGAGAGTATACCTAGTGAGCCAACAAACCTACCAAGGTTTCACCTAAGCGGATCCTCAGGGAAAGCTGATAATAAAAGTTGTCCCCTATTTGTGTGGTGTCTTCCTTTTTGGGTCACGTGGGTTATTGTGTTTCCTTTATTTGTCGTTTGTTTCTTTCCGCGTTAGCTTTCCCTGACGATCCGCTTAGATGAAACCTTGGCAGGATTGTTGGCTCACTCGGTATACTTTATTTATTCTGCTCTACCTAAGTATTGAGCGTTTTTTTGTTAGTTGATGCTCGTCTCGGTTTTTTTTTCTTTGGGCTGACTTGTTTTGGATCCTTTTGACTGATGTTCATGGACTTAGCTCTTTCTTTTTTTTCTTTCCACGTAGATCCGCGGTGGGTTTTTTGACACGAGTATAGTTTTAAGTTTGTATATATATATATATATATATATATATATATATATATATATATATATATATATATATATTGTAACTAAATTGTTGAACTCGTAGGTTTTTTTAAACTTTTGTTCATGCATGTACTTTTATAAAGAGTGCTCGATACAAATGTAGAGCGTTATACAATATATATATATATATATATATATATATATATATATATATTGTTGTGAATCTTCGTTGCCAATTTGTTGTCCAGTTGTTGTGAAGTTGTTGTGACGAAACTTTGCCGCAAAGTTGTAGTGATCGGTTTGTGCCGGAAAATAAGAATTGGAACTCAGGAGGTAGGGCCAAAAGTGTGTATTAGTATAACAAGAACATATGTACAAAGTAAATGTTAATAATAAGTAAATAGAAATAAGTAAGTCCGAACGGTACAGTTACGCTGCGTATTGCCTGACTACTTAACTGTTGTTAACTGTTTTTAGAAATCACATAGGTAAGCATATATAACAAGAGGAAAAGTCGATTTTATATATATATATATATATATATATATATATATATTTCACTCCAAGCAAGGCAGTACTGCCACTGATGTGCAGGTAGCTACATAAGAGAGTTAAAATTTTAGGCAGGAGGTGAATGTAGAAAAAGAAGAACCAATTACAGAGGGTGAAAGAGAACGGGCAAGAGAATGATGGGAACACAGGAGTGAAGACTGTTGCGAAAGTAGAGATAAAGGAAAAGAACAAGATACACGGAGTGATGTAGAAAGGACTGGAGTTAAGTGGATAAGAAATGGGAATTGACTTTGCATTTAAATTCTTGTAGGTTGTAGCCGTCAGAAAAGCACGTGTATGGAAGGGATTTCCACAGGTGGGAAGCGTCAAAAAAAGAAACTGATGGAGTTGAACTGCATTTTGTTGATCTAACTGTAAATGGGTGGATATCATATAATCATTTCTCTTTTTCCTACTAATTTTAAGTTTACTAAATAAGTATTAAACCCATCTTAGATTTATTTTTAACTTAATTTCTCAATTAATATAAAATTAAAATTCCTTAAAATAGTTGTTTTTCTTCTTATTAGTTACATGATTTAATTATATTATATAATAAGATCCCGTTCTTAAATCTTTTTAATTCCCGAGGAAAATACTTGACGTAATTTATTTTAATATTAACATTATTCAGGTCCCTTTTAAATGGTAACCTTGATAGCTTGAAAGGCCCGTATGGCGTCTTAGCCATTTCTTTCTTTCTTATATAGATATATTTTTATCTTTTACTTTTAATTTATTCCAATTTACCTATTTTAAATTCCGTCACCAAGAGGCAAATTTACTATTCCGTCAGCTAGTCTCTGTTACGTTTTTCCTTTTCTTCTTTCCTTTTCTTTTACTTTCTTCGTTTTGCTTTGTTTTTTTTTTTTTTGCTACATTTAACTATTTGTTGAATAATTGCTACAATTTTAATCAATATGCAACAATTCCGTTTTACACACACAAACAAATAATGTTGCTTTACCTTATGGTTTGTTATCGCTAAGACGAATGTAATATTCATTCATTGAAATGGTCATACACCTTTGGAAAATCTTTATATTTTATAAGTATTAAATATGGGTTCTGTAAAATAATAATTTAAATTACATGGATCCCTCCACCTGGGTTAGTTTTAACATTATTTCATAATCATTTATACTAATAGGATTTTTGAGAATGAACTTCACACTGTTTTTTTACAAACTCATATATGTCATCGTCAGATCTAAAGATTGCAATTAACCTGAAACAGAGAGTCAGTCGCAGCTAAATGTCTACCTTTATCTTTACATACGCTGTATCCCTGATCCCTGATATTATGCACATTAACCGAAAAATATATAGCATACCTAAACCTACATTTTTATTCATATATATATATATATATATATAGAAAGAGAGAGAAAGAGAGTGAGTGAGAGTGGGAGTGAAAGAGATACATATCTGACATTCACTTGTTTCACAAGAAAAAACAGAATCTAGTACGACCTGAAATGCACCAAATGTTTTGTAGTCGCAAAAAAGTTTTGCATTCATAAATTTTGGCGGTCATTTATACAAAATGGGAAGCCTTAAGTATAAATCGATCTCGAAACGGCAATTTCAGTCCTGATACCCGCAAAGTTACGAGAATATCCACAAATATATATACAAGTGCCTGGTGATTATTTACCCAATTTTCTTCTAGTATTTTAAAAATCGAATGAATTCAAACGGATGGATCTATCTATCTATCTATCTATCTATGTACACACAGACATACACATGCAGACACACTCACACAAAGACACATAATTACATATATATATATATATATATGCAAGATTGTTTAAAAATGACAGACTTGGTGATTTGTTTAATGTTTCTATATAACTTTTTCATGTGATCTAAGACAAATTGCTTCCTAATTACACAATATCTATGTTTATGTATATATGTGAACGTGTAACAAAAAGAATAGATAGTTATTTTAAATGCAAGTGCGTATAAAGGTTTGTTTAATTGTATGTGTGTGAGATAATGCAGGTGTATTTAAACGATAGAAGATTTTTTCAATTATGTGCATGAGAAAAGTCATGTGTGGTTTAATGTATGAAATATTGTTTCAAACACACCTTTATTGATATTATTACACATGACCGCGTACATATAAATACGCATGGGTTCCGTACATTTAACAAGAAACATTATTAATTTATTACACGTGACACACATCTGAGCAATGAAATCAAACCTCAATCAACATTCCAATATACTGTCTCTTTGTTTTTTAAAAAAATATATAAATTTTTAAATCCGTGTCTTGTTAATAAATCTATGAAAAAACCTAATACATTGAAATATGTTAGATTAAAGACAATTTTCCCACGTGTTCTTTACGTATTCCGTCATATATTTGTGAGTGTGCGTGATTTCCTAAATGATTTATTTCATATAAATTTGCGCAAATATACGGATATCATAGTTGGAAAAAAGTTGTATTTTCTAAAATCATTAAACATGCGGTGGGAATAGAATCAACTATTCACTAATTATTCCAAAATATAATTTAGTTCCGATAATCTAATAGCGTTATCTTTTTTATATTAAACCTAAGCTATATCGTCTGGCTGATCTCAATTAAAGTTAATATGGCTAAATGTTCCCAAATGTACTATCGTTCAGCAAATGATCTTAAGTGATACGGACATAAAACCAATCAATATGACACACACGCATATATATCTATATATATATCTATATATATATATATATATATATATATATGAATATATATATATATATATATATATATATATATATATATATATTCAAAGAAAACTTTGAAAATCACATGTACTGGATGAACTTTTCAGCAAAGTAAAGGTGCTTCATCAACGGCCGTTTAATATGGAAAATTCTAAAAGAAATTTATATACAGGAAGTTCACTTAAATAGAAAGAAAAGGAAAGAAATAAGAAAGAACAGTGGGAGGCAGGATAAAAAAGAGAGAGTAGAATATGTTAGAAGATAGGCGCCTAGACTGAGGCAGGGAAGCGGGGCAAATAGAAAAATGGCGAAATGAATTCAAACTCGATCTTTGAAAAGGGCATTCAAAGATTACATATTTGTAAAGAAATAAAAAAATATGCATGTCACATGAACGGACTGGGGGAAAGGGAAACGGAAAATGGGGAGACAGGGAAAACGTTATAGGAGAGAGGGAATAAAAAAGTGAAATGAAATGACAGTTAAAGGAAACGTACTTTGGATAAGCAGCCGTGACAATTATTAGCCAAGGAGAGTGGAAATAATTCGTGAATAGTTGATTCTATTTCCACTGCATGTTTTATGATTTTAGAAAAAAATTTTTCCATCTATTTTTTTTAATCATATCACCCCGAGCAAGGCAGTAACGCCACTGATGTGCAGGGGGCTACGTAATAGTGAAAAGATTGGAAAAGAGAAAGCCGGAAACCACATTCTAAACAGGGAACAAGGGATGAGCCTCTTAACCTGTTCAATAGACATGGGTGGAGTGCTAACCGGGCGATAGAGAATATCTATCTACTCCAATTGAAAAAAAAGACAAAAAGAGAATATTGGAGAAGAGAAAGCCGGAAACCACATCCTAAATAGGGAACAAGGGATGAGCCTCTTAACCTGTTCAATAGACGTGGGTGGAGTGTGAACCGGGCGATAGATAAATCTATCTAAAAAAGAAAAAGGGAAAAGGGGAAAGGAGGAATAGAGAAAATAGATAACATGTCATTATATTAGGCTTTGATAAAAGTAAAAAAATATTACCTTTATAATAATATGGTCTGACTATTGTTGAGATCAAATTTATTTACTTTAAAATCAACCTCAGGAACTAAACGACAGAAAGGAAAAGATATATTATATTGGTAGGGGGCATGAATAAAGAAAAAGCTTTTTTAAAATATATAAAAATATGTAAGAAAATTTTATAAAAAAAAGATAAATACTTAAGAATGAAATATTTTAGTGAATCATTAAGGTAGAAGTAGTTTTAATGTAGATTATAGTTACATTTAAGTGACCGCAATATATTAGTAAAGCATATGATATTAGTTAAGTAGTAAATTGACAATTTAATAAAAATGAATATGACGATGTACTATATTCGGCAGCAAATTCTCTGTTCAGGAGACTGAAGGTTTTTTGGAAGCGTGGACCTCTTAATTGCTGTTCTTCCTAGGTTCAGCCTGATCCTGGGTGGTAGCACCTTTTAGAATCCCACCTATGGGCAACAACTTAACCCCAAAGAAAATCAACAATAAATGTTATGGCAAAATTACGATCAATACATTTTTATCAAAAATTACCAACAATATACTTTTGTAATTAAATTGCCATCAATACATTAAAAAAATGATCAACAGTACACTTTATCATCTACAAACTATATATTTAAGAAACATACGTTTACCCTGAAAGTATAATACTATGGACAAAATAACTTTAGTTAAAAGCATGAATTAAATGTATACATTTCGGCATCAAATAACCCATAAATTATGAATGCCTAAGATTTCCTACAATTTCTATCTTTTTGCCTAATCAACCTTGCTGACTAATGGTAATCTTAGGGATAGCACATGTTCAATTTTAGGTAACGTCTCTTTAAATAGATGCGTTGTGGTACAATGTATAGCTTTTCGAAATTAGAAATTGGAGAGCCAAATTGGAAATCTTGTTGAATCTATTGCATTCCTATATATGTATATACTAGCAGTATAGCCCGGCGTTGCTCGGGTGTAATGAAAGCTTTTATATTAATCCATGGTCCTGGAGCTCAGACTCTTTGGACGTTGGCACGAAAGGCTAAAAGCAATAATTGTTTCCAGTTAAAGCGAAATCATAGACTGAAAGAAAAATGTATGGATGTAAGTCAAATTTTAATTGCCTGGTATCGATAGCAAATAAGTCTTTTTCGTCGTAAACTGAATTTTGAAGACTAAATAAGCCTTCTTATTAAATGGTATCATGGCTGAGACTAAGAACTACAAGTATACCTGCTTAAAGCCAAACCTGAAGAAAAAGCTAAAATAAAAGGGTTGAAAAAAATACAGCCATACAGGCAGATAAACAGACACACACGCACAAACATCTTACCTTTTATATATATATATATTATCGATTTTCTGCACTATTGTAAGAACTGCAACCTTGAGACTTCTGAATATCGTTTCTTATGTCTTTGTCTGTGAGTGTATCAAATTTGATTAAAATCGGACCACTCCTTCTATAACCCGATTTTTTCGATTATCGATTTTTGATATTTATCGGGGGTACCTCGACATAGAACATAGCTAAGAACACTCGCAGACGCTTATAGTACAACTGAATAAATTTTCAAGAAAATCGTTTGAGCCGTTTCGGAATCTATAGGTAACGGACACACACACACACACACACACACACACACACACACACACACACACACAAAGACAAAGATCCATTTATAAATAAGTGTTTATATATGATATGGGGGCGCAAAATATTATTAGGTTGATTTTCAAGCCTTTTGAAAATCTTGATATTTATAAGTCCGATTTCCATGATTCAGAATTCCGCAAAAAATAACAGCATACTCGTTGATCAAGATCACAAGTTTATGAACATGAAGTGACCTTTATTGAGTGCAGGATTTTGTATGGGGACATTGTGCTTGCTTAGAAAGCAAGGTCACTCCCATATCTCATTTTCATCGGGCAACCTTCAAGATGCTTTCATACGAACGTGGGCGACTCTAAAGGCTCTATCCTACACTCGACGCTTTTTCTGATCTTCATGAATCAACTTCTTGTTGTAATAAGTTCCCAAGTAGGAATCTATTCAGATAATATCACTATTTACTTCCGGTTTAATAAAAATTTGCCAAGTCTTACAAAGTAAACCTTGCTGCTACTCTTGAAAAGTCCTTACAATCTATGATGAAATTGGGGCAATAAATGTCATTGTAAATTTTAGTGCTTTCAGAACATAGCTGCTCTCCTTTAACCGCCATTGAGAACCTTTCTTAAGGCCAACAGTATTGACGACTCTTATCTACTAGGAAGCCACACACTGCGCATCCTTAGTATCGCTGTCTAAACCGACTTTAAGTGGGACGATTACATCGAATCTGTAGCTGCATCTACTGCTATGAAAGTTTGGAACACTGACGGGGAGAAAGTTTTTCTCATTATAATCTATATTGCAAATTTACAAATCTACATTTCATCCTTCCATTGAATATTGTCGAATGCTCCTGGTCTCCAAAAGAGAATTTGCAAAGTAATCGGTCTTCACTTAGCAGCTTAACTTTAGTCACTTTCTTATCGACGTGATCTTGCTTCCATCTCTCATTTCTGCAAATCTTTTCACGACTTGTACTCTGACGAGCTTATTTCCCTGATGCCCATGAATTTATTCGTGCTACTAGATTGGCGTCTAGGTCCCACCCTTTTACCGCCAAAATAGTCAAATGTAACCGCCACTTCTACTCTAACACTTTATTTTCTCGCAATTCTCGTCTCTGGCACTCCCAACCTTATACTTGTTTTCCTGATAGCTGAAATCCTCAAAAGATTAAATGCAACGTTAATTGATATCTTCTATCTCCTTAAATCTCATTCATCTCTCATTTTCTGTTCGGCATCCCTGTTTTTTCTTACTGTAACCCCCTGGACACCAGTGTAAATCTTGCCTTTTGGTGGTTAAACTATTATAAAAAACAACAAAAAATATAGTAAGTATTAATTAAAAATCTATTCAGAAATCCTTATGAATAAATATATTTAATTAATATGTAGCTCAGTGCGGCGGTGGTCTAGATGAACTGAAGGCAGACCGTAAAAAACACAAAGAAACGTAATGAAGATACTGCTACAAGTGACAAGCTACAAATCTGTTAAGTTCAAATAATAGAAAATTCATTAAAACTGCGATGAGATTTCAATTAGAAACTAGTAGCGATATTGCAATTATTAATGAAATAACTTGAGACAAATTGGCAAGCCCAACTTAAAAAAAAAAGACAAAGTTGCAAGAAGAACATAAAGAGTGTCGATTGCAAACTTTTTTTACTCTAGTGAAAAGTAGGCCTGTATTTGAAAATATTAGGTTGTCCCAAAATTTCGTAAACACTTGCCAAATGAGTCAAACTGGTCCAGCACAATCGAGACAAGCAATGGGTTCAGAAAGGGCAAGAGACACCGTCGGTTCCAAAACAAGATAGATTCGGCAAGAAAGTCATGTAGTGCGTTTGGTGGAACTTTGAAGGCATCGTGCATTTTGAGTTGGTTCCGATTGGTCGTGCATCAGTGCCGAACTTTACTGACAGCAACTTGAGCGGGTCTATAAAATTTGAAGCAAATGTACCCGGCTCTGATCAACTGAAAGCGCGCTTTGATGCAGCAGGACAATGCCAAGCCACACACCGCCAGGAAGACCAAAGACAAGTTTGAAGAGCTGGACGACGTTGAGGTTCTGCCACATCCAGCCTATAGTCCTGACTGTGCTCCATCAGATTACGGCCTTTTCCGCTCAATGCAACACTTTCTGAAGGGCCGCCGATTCGACTCGTTTGATGAAATCGAGCAAGCGTGTCAAGAATTCTTTGATTCGAAGCCGGCTGAATTGTACTTTGACCAGATCCGAAAGCTTGCAGACGATGGCAGAAAGTCTTGGAAAATGATGGTCTTTATTTTGAGCAATAATGTTTGTTGTTTTTGCGAGTAAAATCTTAATTTTTTGCAAGTGTTTTCTGGTAACCTTCGATTACTTGGTGAGTATAATTTCAATTTTTTGCAAGTATTTACGAACTTTTGGGACACCCTAATACTTATTTTTACCCTTATGATTCTAACAAACCTTTTACTTTAGAGGAAAACACAATACCCTCTACATTTTTGGCTCAATTGAAAACTATCTTTATAATTTAGGTAAAATTGGATGTTTGTCTAACTTCATACACTCTACTGTAAAACTGAACATCTCCCTACTTTTATCACGCTAGACTAAATCAGATCTGTCTATTTTTTATTGTTAACTAGATCCATGGCTATCTTCTCTTATTCTTACACAGGAATTGCATATTCAGTCAGTTAAAAGACATACGTGATAAAAGAGACATGACTTATTTGGCAGAAGATTATCCTGCAGTTGGTTAATATTGCATTCTGCAGTAGACTGTTTGCCAGCCAAGGCTATAGAACCCAATCTGTTCTATTATTTACACCATAACTGGAGAGATAAGACGGAGTAATACCTTTCCCAAGGGTATATATGCGTAAGTGAATACAAAGAATTCAACTGGAATTCGAACTCGGGTCCCCGATTCGTCGTTCCGGCTCAATATCCGTTGAACCACACACACACATCTTTGCACTACAACGCATATCCGTATTGCGTATCACTTTTTGTTTTTAATTCCTTACGATTTCTGTCCTATAAGATATATATTTTAAATTATCTAAGAAGTGTAGAAATGTTCAATAAACCAGCATTACTCTTGTGAAAATGCACACACCACTTCAGAGTTTGACGTGAACTCATCGAAACGGCATAATACTGAAGGCCAAAATCATAAGATTAGAGAGTTATGAGACAACCAATGGGCATTTTGCGAGATAGATACAAGACGGCTAACCATAAGCAAACTCTTCATACTACTACAGATTTCAGCAAGACTACGTCGCATTCAAGATATTTATATGTTATTGATTATATTATATTCGTCCAACCAAACGAAGATATAACAATGGCGACGGAAAAAGAGAAAAAAACTTTTATTTCCTCTATCTGTAACATAAAAAAAACGGCGATGATTCTAAGACACCCGAAAAAAGGAAAAATGTTTTCGTCTGCCGTCTAGCATAACAGTGAGGAGGAATATTAGTATATATATATATATATATATATATATATATATATATAACCTTAAACAGAATAGACGTCATAATTATCCCAAACCGGAGGAACTTTTCGGCCAACACTTATCAAGGGCTTCGTTGGCTTAATTATAAAGGGTCAAAGAAGGACAAAACAAAGGATTACTTACAATACTGGGAGAAGATGGAACTCGTTTAAAAGTAAACTTTAATGAAAAAAAAATATTAAAATGTAAGGGGGGTGTATACATATAATTCCACAAGAGTGAAATAAAAATGCAAAAACAGATAAAGGCAAACCGGGAAATTCAATGCAAATGGAAAGACAATGAATCAAATTCATTTTCGCCGGACTCAGTCACTAATTCCATGAGTGAATTTATTTACGTTCAAGAAGAAAATTTTACATTCATGTCTCAAGTAGAAAGTTCCAGTTCATTTTCAGAAAAGAATGTCACAGATGGTCTGACTTAAAAAAGAATGTCAAAAATGGTCGTATGTAAAGAAGAATGACAAAGATCGTCCGATGTAGAAAAGAATGTCAAATATGGTCGGATGTAACGAAGCATGTCAAATATGGTCGGATATAAAGAAGAATGTCAAAGATCGTCCAATTTAAAAAAGAATGTCAAAGATGATCGGATGTAAAAAAAAATGTCAATGATCGTCTAATGTAGAAAAGAATGTCAAATATGGTCGTATGTAAAGAAAAATGTCAAATATGGTCGGATATAAAGAAGAATGTCAAAGATCGTCCAATTTAAAAAAGAATGTCAAAGATGATCGGATGTAAAAAAAAATGTCAATGATCGTCTAATGTAGAAAAGAATGTCAAATATGGTCGTATGTAAAGAAAAATGTCAAATATGGTCGGATATAAAGAAGAATGTCAAAGATCGTCCAATTTAAAAAAGAATGTCAAAGATGATCGGATGTAAAAAAATATGTCAATGATCGTCTAATGTAGAAAAGAATGTCAAATATGGTCGTATGTAAAGAAAAATGTCAAATATGGTCGGATATAAAGAAGAATGTCAAAGATCGTCCAATTTAAAAAAGAATGTCAAAGATGATCGGATGTAAAAAAAAATGTCAATGATCGTCTAATGTAGAAAAGAATGTCAAATATGGTCGTATGTAAAGAAAAATGTCAAATATGGTCGGATATAAAGAAGAATGTCAAAGATCGTGCAATGTAAAAAAGAATGTCAGAGATGGTCAGATGTAAAGAAGATGTCGAGGTCGTTGAACGTAAAGAAGAATGTCAAAGGTGGTCGGTTGTAAAGAAGAATGTCAAAGATCGTCTGATGAAAAAAGAATGTCAAATATGGTTGGATGTAAAGAAGAATGTCAAAGATGGTCGGATGTAAAGAAGAATGTCAAATATGGTTGAATGTAATGAATGTACATCTTCTGTTACAAAGATTGTGTCTCTCTGAAAATGAAAAATATCTGAATTTCATTTTGCCGAAGACTTCAGAACATGTCATTTAACAAAACTGTGTTTTTATTATAAAAAAATTATTAAAACAATTTACGTTTTATACATGTTGGCAGTGATTGAACCTTACCAAGCTCGAAGTTGAAGATTTTGTAACATATGCCGGTAAAGTTAACCGTGATAAATTAAAACTAGATGACTTATCGTCACACAGATTTAAACGTTCAACATTCGTTAAAGATTTAAAATCAAGTAACGGTGCAGAAATACAATCGCGAAGTTTTACAAAACATAAACATTATTCACATTTAACGATAAAGAAAGTTGCAGAAAAGTGCCAAAAAGTGTCATCTTAAGGTACAATACAACAATAACAGAATGGCACGTCAGAACTGCAACTAGTTAAAAAAATACGAAGACAGTTATATAAAAAAAATCAAAATAAGAATACTGCAAAATTTAATACAAATTATGTCTGTTATGTGAGTCATTCAAAAAAGAGACTGTCAATTTAAAAACAAGAAATGTTTTCTAAAAAAATAGGTCACAACCAAATCTACTGCAAATCGAAAAGAAAAAGACAAACTAACTTACTGAAGATAGTGCTACAAGTGAAAAATTTGTTAAGTTTAAATAATAGAAAGCTAAAATCTGTTAAGTTCAAATAATAGCAAATTCATAAAAAATTGAATAACACCGCTTTGAGATTTCAATTGGACACTCGTAGAGATATTGCAATTATCAATGACAAACTTGGAACAGAATTTGCAAGTCTAACTAAAAAGGAACCGACAAACTTGCAATAAGAATATCGACAAGAAATTAAATTTTCTTGGAAAAATTACTTGTAACTTCGCTCTGTCCGTTTACATATTAAAAAATTCCAACTCGACTTTACTACGCGTCGATTGGCTAAAATTATTTGAACGGTAAAATTAGCAGACTAATTAATTCTGTGGAAATTTTAATTGTGTGTCAGAGGAAAGGATTACAGCTAAAGAAACACCGAGTAAGATAAAAAATAAATTAAAGAATATTTTCTCAGAAGAGTTTGGAAAAATGTACAAAGTCAGAGACATATTTCTAAGTAAAAGAAAATGTGATGCCAGTTTTTAAGCATAAAAGAAAAATATTTTTCCTGCGTTGGACTCAGTTAGCACCAAACTGAATAGGTTAAAAAATCGTGGAGTTATTGAAAGAATAGATTAATCTGAATAGGCCACACAGCGGGTATATATCAAGAAAAATGACAAGATTGAAGTGTAGATTTTTCGACTGGGTTAAATGATTTCCTACTCCGGATGTGCGTTATGGTGCAGTGGATATTAGCTCGGAACGAGAAAGCGGGGAGCCGAGTTCGAATTCCAACTAAATTCATTGCATTCACTTACGTGCAATTACCCTTGGGAAAGGTATTAATCCGTCTCTTCCTTCCAGTTATGGGTTAAATAACAGGACAGATTGGGTTCTATAGCCTTGGTCGGCAACCAGTCTACCGCAGAAAGCAATGGCAACCTACTGTGGGATAATCTTCTGCCCAGTCAGTCATGTCTCTTTTGAGACATGATCGCCCAAGCGTGTATCACGTATGGCACTTAACTGACTGACTCCCAGATGAATATTTTCAAGCATCACAAGAGGATATATTCACCAAATTAGATCGTGGTAATTTTTCTTTTTTCTAAAATTGACCTATTTGAGGCAAATCCTCAAATTTACGTTGATGGGGAATGTTTGAAGTATTTGAATATTAATAGACATAAATGATTCTTAAAGTTTAAAAGATTACCCTTCAGTGTAAAAATAGGGCCAAGTATTTTCCAGAGAAACATGAATATGATATTTGTTGGACTAAAATGTACAGTCACTTAAATAGATTACATGGTTATTAAGAGTGCTACGAAAATACAGGACGCAAAATTGATTTAATAAATATTTTACTGAGTACATGATTACGTGTTTAAGATCCATGACAAGAAATATTAGTTACTAGCAGTATAGCCCTGCGTTGCTAGGGTGTAATAAAAGCTTTAAAACTAATCCATGGTCCTGAAAATGAGACTCTTTGGGCGTTGGCAAGAAAGACTAAAAAGTAATAGCAGTTTCCAGTCAAAGCGAAACCGTATATTGAAAGGAAAATGAAGGGATGTAAGTCAAATTTTGATTTACGATATCTATGTCAAAAACGTTTTCCGTCGCAAACTGAATTTTGAAAACTAAATAAGTCCCCTGAGCAAATGGTATCATGGCTGAGACTAAGAACTAAAATTATACCTACTTAGAGCAAAACCCGAAACAAAAACAAAAATAAAAAGCTGAAAAACATATTTTGATCAGACCTGATAGAATATCGGGACATCGATTTTCAATATCGAAGTCGAATAAATCATCCAAGGATAAACTAACCTAATTAAGTCCATGAAAAATCATCATACCCATCAGGAGTAAAATTGAAGAAAATGATCCATATTGAATGCAGAATATCAGTTTTTAATCAGATTCAATAGAATATCGACGGTATCGATTTCCGATATCGGAGAAAATGAGTTGTCTGAGAAGATCTATTAATCTTTGGGACTGAAATCTATAATTTTACCATGATATAGCAAATTCTGCAGTAAGAACGACAATAAAAGGGCTGAAATCCTGATCTTGATCAGACCTGATCAGATATCAGTATTTTAATTTCAGATATCGGGGTGAAATCGAAAAATAAGTAATCCATGACCTGAGCGGAGGCTTAAAGAATATTTGTGTGAAGTTTGGTAAAAATTTGATAAGAATTATACATTTGTATAAAGGACATACATACATACATACATACATACATACAGACACACACACACACACGCACACACAAACATTTTGCCTTTTATATATAGAGATTTAATGTGAAAATTACATACTTAGGTTAGATAATCAACGAAAACAGAAGCAGATTAGATCCTGTTAAAGCAAATGCTTTCCCAGGTAAATTTGGTGACCCTACACACGTTCCTTGGGTTAGTCAATTATTACGTGCCAGATGTGTACAACTTGCGAGCACCGCTGAATAATTTAACTTCAGAGGGTTACGAAATAAAATTGGTCGCGGAATGTCAAAAAGCTTTTAACCGAATTAAAAACATCTGACTCCAGAGTTATCGCTGACACATTACGACCCACAGAGACAAATAATAGTAGCGTTAGATTCGAACGAATATCGCATTGGAGCACTAATGTACCATAAATTCGAAGTTGATACAGTGAAAGCAGTCGTCCACGATTCAAAATCATTGACAAATACGGAGTTAAAAGTGCACCACTTGCTATTATTTTTGCCGTAAAGAAATTTCACAGGATGATATTAGGAAGAAAATTTCTATTGCGAACTGATCATTGTCTTTTAATAAGTATATTCGGCTGTAAGAAAGATTTTAACACGCGTACAGGAAAATCTCAATAGAAACGAAGAAAAGAGTGCTAGACTGCTACTTGATGTCAGTTCTTCAATACGGCTGTGAATGCTGGACAATATCATCGAAAATGAGGACAAAACTGGAAGCGGCCGAAATGTGGTTCTACAGAAGGATGCTACGGATATCGTGGACTGAGCATACAAGCAACGACGAAGTGTTAGAAAGAATGGCAACAAAAAGGAAATTGATGCTGAGCATCAGGAAGAGACAACTGAAGTTCCTGGGACATGCAATGAGGAAGGAGAGCCTGGAGAACCTGATACTGACTGGACAGATAGAAGGAAGGAGAGACAGAGGAAGGCAGCGGATAACATATTTGCAGGGTCTGATCAGGTGGATGACGGAACGGGGGTTGCCAGGAGCAACAGGAACAAACATACTAAGAGCCACAAGGCATAGGGAGACGTGGAGATCCATGATCGCCTACGTCCTGAAGGGACAGGGCACATAGAAGAAGAAGTGCAAACAGACTACAGCATTAGGCTATGACTTTTTAAACTATGATTGCAGGATGGAAATTCTATCGTCTCAAAAACTGGGACATGCAGATTCATTGTCCAGATTGATATCAAAATGTAAAAAAGATGTTGAAGATATGCGATTGCTTCGCTGGAATCTGAAAGCGAAATTAAAAACCTTGTATGTAACACTATTAAGGAATTGCCGGTCACAATAGACGATATGAAAATTAATTCTAAGAAGACAAAACAAAATAAAGACTATGAATTAGGTTAGATCGAAGTAGCGTAAAAATATAAGTAAACCTAATAATAATAATCTAGCTTTTTCTAGTTATAATAAAATACTTTTGTACGCAGGAAGTGTAATTTCATTAGTTATTACAAAAATATTTGAAACAATTTCATGCGAGACATCCGGGATTAGTGCGGATGAAGTCCTTGATTGGAAGCTACGTTTATTGGCCAAAGTTGGATAAAGAGATTGAAAATACAGTTATCAGAATCTACGATGGTTGTAATTCAGTCAAAAAATCACCTATAAATTATAATGTATGGCCGACCACTGATAAACGATGGGCAACATTAATTATCGACTTTGCTGGATCACTAAATAATCGCCAGTTTTACAAAATAACCCGATATATTGAAGTCAAAAAATCACCTATAAATTATAATGTATGGCCGACCACTGATAAACGATGGGCAACATTAATTATCGACTTTGCTGGATCACTAAATAATCGCCAGTTTTACAAAATAAGCCGATATATTGAAGTCAAAAAATCACCTATAAATTATAATGTATGGCCGACCACTGATAAACGATGGGCAACATTAATTATCGACTTTGCTGGATCACTAAATAATCGCCAGTTTTACAAAATAACCCGATATATTGAAGTCAAAAAATCACCTATAAATTATAATGTATGGCCGACCACTGATAAACGATGGGCAACATTAATTATCGACTTTGCTGGATCACTAAATAATCGCCAGTTTTACAAAATAACCCGATATATTGAAGTGTAAACGACCGAATTCCGCAATAACTGTCAAACTGTTAATCAAAACTTTTAGTTTAGAGTATCTGACATTCAACTATTTGATAATGAAACACAGTTTACTTCTTGTGAGTTTAAAAATTTCTGAAAAATTATGTGTTTGAACAATTAACAACAGAGAATTATCATCCGAGATCGAGTGGTCAAACTGAGTGGTTTGTTCACGCCCTCAAAATAACATTAAGAAAAGCTAAAGACTAGCAAGCATATGATATAGCTCTACAAGATTTTTTGAGTGTATATAGAATGCAGAGCTCGTGTTTGCCAGGAAAGGGAGATCTATTTTCGACAAATTACATCCTGGAAATAAAAGAAAATTTAAAAATTTCTAAGTGCCAAATGATTTAAGATCGACTATAAAGTTTTTTTTTTAATCTTTAAGTCTGAAAAAGAAGATTAGCAGGAGGGAAAAATCAATAAAGTTGTATGATAGACACTTTCGAAATTTTATGGTTAATATATCATAGAAGACAAAAGCATAATATGACTGAAATGTTGGAAGTGGACACACCTGTGAAAAAACGTATAAACTAAAGAAAGTGCATATCGAAAGTAACCGGAGTTGTGGAAATGTAGACACCTATCCAGAGTGTGATTTAAACTCGTTTATATGATGTTATATTGACACTGAGAATTGTTAGTGGATAGTTACGAGAGAGTAGACGGCTATGAGAGAGCGAGTAGATTGCTACAAGACAGTAGACGGCTACAAGACAATGAGTAAATTGTTACTAGACAGTACACTACTACGAGACAGTGAGTAGATATTTACGTGACAGTAGACTGCTACCAGACAATGAGTAGAGAGCTACGAGACAGTAAACGGCTACGAGACAGTGAGTAAATAGTGAAGAGACAGTAGAATGTTACGAGACAGTGAGCATATATTTTCATGACAGTAGACTGCTACGAGAAAGTGAGTAAATAGTTACGAGACAGTAGATTGCTACCAGACAGTGAGTAGATAGTTACGAGACAGTAGACGACTACCAGACAGTGAATAAATAGTTACGAGACAGTAGTCTGTTACGAGACAGTGAGCATATATTTTCATGACAGTAGACTGCTAAGAGAAAGTGAGTAAATAGTTACGAGACAGTAGATTGCTACCAGACAGTGAGTAGATAGTTACGAGACAGTAGACGACTAGCAGACAGTGAATAGTTACGAGACAGTAGTCTGTTACGAGACGGTGAGCATATATTTTCATGACAGTAGACTGCTAAGAGAAAGTGAGTAAATAGTTACGAGACAGTAGATTGCTACCAGACAGTAAGTAGATAGTTACGAGACAGTAGACGACTACCAGACAGTGAATAAATAGTTACGAGACAGTAGTCTGTTACGAGACAGTGAGCATATATTTTCATGACAGTAGACTGCTAAGAGAAAGTGAGTAAATAGTTACGAGACAGTAGATTGCTACCAGACAGTGAGTAGATAGTTACGAGACAGTAGACGACTACCAGACAGTGAATAGTTACGAGACAGTAGTCTGTTACGAGACGGTGAGCATATATTTTCATGACAGTAGACTGCTAAGAGAAAGTGAGTAAATAGTTACGAGACAGTAGATTGCTACCAGACAGTGAGTAGATAGTTACGAGACAGTAGACGACTACCAGACAGTGAATAAATAGTTACGAGACAGTAGTCTGTTACGAGACAGTGAGCATATATTTTCATGACAGTAGACTGCTACGAGAAAGTGAGTAAATAGTTACGAGACAGTAGATTGCTACCAGACAGTGAGTAGATAGTTACGAGACAGTAGACGACTACCAGACAGTGAATAAATAGTTACGAGACAGTAGTCTGTTACGAGACAGTGAGCATATATTTTCATGACAGTAGACTGCTAAGAGAAAGTGAGTAAATAGTTGCGAGACAGTAGATTGCTACCAGACAGTGAGTAGATAGTTACGAGACAGTAGACGACTAGCAGACAGTGAATAGTTACGAGACAGTAGTCTGTTACGAGACAGTGAGCATATATTTTCATGACAGTAGACTGCTAAGAGAAAGTGAGTAAATAGTTACGAGACAGTAGATTGCTACCAGACAGTGAGTAGATAGTTACGAGACAGTAGACGACTACCAGACAGTGAATAAATAGTTACGAGACAGTAGTCTGTTACGAGACAGTGAGCATATATTTTCATGACAGTAGACTGCTACGAGAAAGTGAGTAAATAGTTACGAGACAGTAGATTGCTACCAGACAGTGAGTAGATAGTTACGAGACAGTAGACGACTACCAGACAGTGAATAAATAGTTACGAGACAGTAGTCTGTTACGAGACAGTGAGCATATATTTTCATGACAGTAGACTGCTAAGAGAAAGTGAGTAAATAGTTACGAGACAGTAGATTGCTACCAGACAGTGAGTAGATAGTTACGAGACAGTAGACGACTACCAGACAGTGAATAAATAGTTACGAGACAGTAGTCTGTTACGAGACAGTGAGCATATATTTTCATGACAGTAGACTGCTACGAGAAAGTGAGTAAATAGTTACGAGACAGTAGATTGCTACCAGACAGTGAGTAGATAGTTACGAGACAGTAGACGACTAGCAGACAGTGAATAGTTACGAGACAGTAGTCTGTTACGAGACGGTGAGCATATATTTTCATGACAGTAGACTGCTAAGAGAAAGTGAGTAAATAGTTACGAGACAGTAGATTGCTACCAGTCAGTGAGTAGATAGTTATGAGACAGTAAGCTGCCATGAGAGAGCGAGTAGATAGTTACGAGACAGTGACAAGACTTCTAGTTGTAAGTAAATTTCATATACTTTTATAGATATAAGCAACACTACGTCAACTCTAAGTGACATTTTTTGAATGTGCTGCTTTTGTTCAACGCAACGAAGGTATTCAGTTAGTCACTCAGCCAGTTAAGGGTCATACGTTATACACGACTAGGCAATCATGTCTCGAAAGTGACTGGGCAGAAGATCTTTCTGCAGTAGGCTGCCATTATTTTTCGCGGTAGCTTGGTTGCCAACTAAAGCTATAGAACCCAATTTTTCCTGCTATTTAACCCATAACTGGATGCAGAAGCGACGGATTCATTCATTTTCTAAAGGTATTTGCGTGTTTGTGAATGTAACGGATTCGACTGGAATTCGAACGATGAGTGACAATATGTCATCTTACAGTTTCATAATGGGGTCGTAAACGCTTTTAATGGAAAAAGGACAAGAGTCACCTGCCTATTACAGTTCTCATAAATATATCGAAGGCTCGTATATAATGACCTTTTACAGAATAAAGTAAGAGATACTAGAGAGTCTTTATTAAAAATATACATAATAGATTATTGTTATGAGAATTAGTGCCAAGATTGAAAACGGCGATAGTTCTTACTGATAAAGTTTTCTAATGAAACTATTCAATTTTTTCTATCTTTGTAGCTCGATGCTCGCTTGTTATGATGTTCATATATGCTCACAGTTTCTGGTTAACAACATTATAAGGAAACACTGAAACAAAATATTTGTGAAGAAATGTTTCAACCACACGAGGAACATAAATTAATAACACAATAATAGCGAATATCATAGATCAGTGCGACAATACGTACGGTTCAACGCTATACCTTGCTATCAACCTTACGGCCTTGTTCTTATGAGCAGATGGTATATTTAAAGCGACGGACGAGTCATTGTTCAACAATTAATGTAAGAAAAGTTGTTTTCTTTCCACACAACAAGTTTTTATTTGCTCGAAATGAGCTGGATGTATTTTCCTGGTGCAAACTGAGATTATGTATAGCGAGTTATAGGATCATTAAGTGAAGCCATTTTCCCTCTAATACAAGTGCAGACATCAAGTACAATGAACTCAAACAGACAGAGATGAAATAGTATCGGCAATTATTGATGCATTTTTTTCTGTATAAAATATTTTAGAAAAAGAGATTTTGACTAAACAGTGGACGTTCCAGTTTATGTTTTCATACCTTCATGCATTGTAGATATATCACTGTTCAATGGATAAGCCGTGATGGAACGGTTAAGTGTGATGGAATTGGAATCGATGGGCAAAATTCAAGGTCCGTCCGATTATAATTTTGATGCATATTTAATATGCTACAGGTGGTAAAATACGGGGTCTTCTAACTTTTTTTTTCTAATACTGGTGTTCAAATTCATCTCTAACTTTCTATTTAAAGCATCAGAATGGAAAACTATTTCGCCTTGACAATATATATATATATATACACACACGCACACACACACACACACACACATATATATATATATAAAATAAACAATATATATATATATATATATATATTGTGTATTTTTGGCAACAATCTCTCTTTTATACAGATTGCAATGAAAATGACAGATAAAGTAATATCATTAAGTTTTTTATATAATTTTTCATGTGTCCGTATATATTTTCTTTTTTTTCAGACCTCAAATTATACAAGAATATCCAAGGTTGTTGTACTTTCGATCACTTTCGGCGATACTTTTAGCCATTACCAAGAAATAACTTCGTTTTAATTATAAATAAACACGTGGAAAGTTTATGCATATAAAGTCTTGTGCATGTTAAGTTCCGAACACTGTAAACACATTGTTACTCTGTCCATAATTGGTGTTTTTAAGAGGATTTCTTTTTTTTCATTCGTAACAGACTACTTCCATTATTTTAAATCATAGGAGAAGAACACACTTCTTCAAGGCATAAATTCGTAAACGACACTGGTTTTCTGCAGTTTAGATTTTCCAGGTAAATTATTATTATTGATAAAGTGGTTAGCAGTTTTGAAATTTTTATAATAGATAATTAATTTAATTTGCTTGTTCGGATTAGTCGGTGTTACATAATCTCAGATGATATTGCAAAGTGAAGATTCGTCCTGACTGTAGTTATTGGGCATTTGATTGTTGCAAAAAAATGTTAATGCACAATGAACAAAAAGTTCGCGTGTTTGTGGTTGCCATTGGTTACGTTAGGTTACGAACAAAAAAGCGTTTTATATAATTTTTCTTGTGTTGGTATAATTTGTTTTTCTTTTTGAAACTCAAATTATATAAGAATTGTCCAAATTTGTACTTCCGAGTGCTTTCGGCTTTACTTTTAGCCATTATCAAGAATTACTTTTGTTTTACTTTAGTTCCGTGTTCAGGACATAACATACATAAAACTCTATATACATAGGCTTCACACATGGTTATTTACAAGTAAGAAAAAAATAATTCTTGATAATGGCTAAAAGTATAGCTGAAAGCGTTCGAAAGTACAAAAATTTTTAACCATTCTTATTTGATTTGAGATTTGAATATAAAAAATCATAGGAACTACTTAATGATAATAACTTGTCTGTCATGTTTAATGGTATATATATATATATATGTATGTACACTAGCAGTATAGCCCGGCGGTGTAATGAAAGCTTTAAAACTAATCCATGGTCCTGGAGCTCAGACTCAGCCTAAAGAATATTTGTGTGAAGTTCGGATAAAAATTGTGGATTTGTATAAAAAACATACAGACAGATAAACGGACAGACACACAAACATCTTACCTTTTATATATATATTATCGATTTTCTGCACTATTGTAAGAACTGCAACCTTGAAACTTCTGAAAATCGTTTCTTATGTCTTTGTCATTGAGAGCATGAAATTTGATTAAAATCGGACCACACCTTCTATAACCCAATTTTTTTGATTATGAATTTTCGATATTTATCGGGGGTAACTTGACACAAACCTTGCTAAGAATCCAGACAGACGCTTATAGTACAAATGTGTAGATTTTCAAGAAAATCGGTTCAGCCGTTTCGGAGTCTATAGGTAACGGACACAGACACACACACACACACAGAGACAAAGTTCCATTTATAAATAAGTTTACATATATATATATATATATATATATATATATATATATATATATATATATCATACATGAAATGAAATATAACATATAAGAAAGCGATCTTATCTCTAAATATATGTCTCTGTTTTTATGTGCAACTTTTCAACGTAGAATTATTGGCAATAGTCGTTTTTCAAATTAATATATTATTTATTTATAATTTCTAATAATTCCGTCATATGCAATGACAATAAATCACAAGAACAATAATTTTTAAATGTAAGAATATATTTACCAAAACTTATGTTTAGTCATGGACAATTATATGTCGCTCTTCAGTTAGTTAAATGTCATACATGTTACACGCATATACGATTATGTGTAGAAAGAGACATGACTGACTTGGCAGAACATTTTCCCGCAGTAGGTTGTCATAATTTTCGCGTTAAATTTGTTGCAAACCAAGGCTATAGAACTCAATCTGTCCTGTTATTTAGCCCATAGTTGGAAGGAAAAGACATATCAATATCTTTCCCAAGTGTATTTGCGCGTAAGTGAATGCAATGAATTTAACTGGAATTCGAACTCGTCATTTCGATTTCACATTTGGAGCCGATATCCACTGCACTACAACTCACATCCGGAGCATGTAGTAGAACAAGAAACTTTGGAAACCATAAAATATTAATTAAATTAACTCAACATCGGGAATGTTAGTGCCAGACTATCTAAATACCAAAAATATTCTATTGAGAGCGCTCATGAATTAAATATAATTTTCTATAATAATCTAAATTATAATATATAATATATTATAATATATAATTATAATATAAATTATAATATATAATATATTTTCCTTTTTATTGCACGGAATGTAGTTATAATATACACACATCATTCAATAAGTTCCGGGCCTAACACATAGATGGCGCTACTAATTAAAAATCCATAGGATTTTTATGAAGTACTAACCTTCAAATGGAAAATTACAACAAGCCATATCTGATTATTAGTTTATAAATTGCAGTTATTTAAGTGAAGGTACTGGTGCAAATTTTGAAAACGATGGAGAAATCTGAATTTCGTGTATTAGTGGGATAATACTGTTCAAGTAAAGCAATGGTTTCATAAGTATTATTCGAACACTTCTCCGTCAGAAGAAACGGTTAGGAGCTGGTATGCTGACTTTAAACCCGGTCGTACAGACACAAATGATTCCGAACGCTCAAGTCACCCAAAATCGGCAGTTGTCCCGGAAAATACCAAAAAAATCTATAAACTTGTTTTGGCCAATCGTAAATCGAAGTTGTGTAAGATAGCAGAGGGACTGAACCTATCAGAAGGCAGTGTATTTACCATTTTACATGAACATTTGTTAATAACAAAGTTGTGCTGAAAGTAGGTGCCGCGTGTGCTTACAGTCGATCAAAAACAACAACGCATCGACGATTCAGAGCGTTGTTTGCAACTGTTTCAATGCAATAAGTAGGAGTTTTTGCGTAAATAAGTGACAATAGATGAAACATATATTCAGCATTTCACTCCGGAGTCAAATCTGCAGTCAGCTGAGTGGACAGCAGCAGTTAAAAGCCGTTCAAAGCGACCAAAGATGCAAATATTAGCAGGTAAGGTTTTGGCCTCGGTATATTGGGATGCGGAAGGTATTTTGTTCATCGATTACCTTGGGAAAGGAAAAACCAACAATAGCGAATATTATATAGCATTTTTGGTGCGTTTGAATGAATAAATAACAATAAACAGCCACAAATAAATAAGACAAAAGTGATCTTTCATCAAGACAACTCACTGTGTCACAAGTCGATCGCAATGATAGCAAAACTACTTAAATTGAACTTCGAATTACTTCCGCATTCACCCTATTATCCAAATTTGACCCTTAAAGACTACTGTCTGTTTGTAAACCTCAAAAGAATGTCCCAGAGAATAAGAATTGGCTCCAATGAAGAAGTCATATAAGAGACTGAGAAGGTTTTTGAGGGCAAAGACACACCGTTCTACAAGAAAGCGTTTGAATCAGTGTATCATAGGAGACTATGTTGATGAATAAAGTTGAGTTTTGCCTAAAAGTTGTTTTATTAATTAAGCCCGGCATTTATTGAGTGATGTGTTATAAAAATGCCGTCATTTTAGACGGCACGGTTACACAAGTATAAGCATGAGAAAGAAGATATCACATATGAGAGAAGGTGCTAAAAATATTGCTCGATGCAATATAACCGAGCTATGAAAACAATGCAGGCGTAAAAACAAATATCTGTTGAAAAACATCGGTCCTGATTTAATTCTTGCTGTAGATTATAACATTCCTTTTTGTTTATTCCTTTTCTCTTCTTTTTTATTATTTTCTGTCAAGCAGAGATATTTTGTTCATAAGTTTAGTTCCGTTTGTTTTAAATTAAAAATTAAAAACAAACATACCAATAATCCCAGTTTATTTTAAATATGAAATACAGCCTTGAATAATCACTTATTTTAAAAATTTAATATAAATTCCGTCTATTTTAAATTGATTTTTAAAAAATCAGAAATCCTCATATAATATATGGACTACGCTAGCATTAACCACACACACACACACACACACACACACACACACACACACACAAATATATATTTTAATTTAAATTTGATATTGCATTTAAATTTTTGAAGGTGTGTAGCGTGTAGTGTGATGTGCGTTGTGGCGCAGTGGATATCGGCTTGGAACGAGAAATCGGGGAGACGAGTTCTCAATCTATTTGAATTCCTTGCATTCACTTACGCGCAAATACCCTTGGGAAAGTTTTTAATCCGTCTCTTCCCTCTAGTTATGGGCTAAATAACTGGGTAGATTGGGTTCTATAGCCTTGGCTGGCAACCAGTCTACCGCAGAATGTAATGGCAACCTACTGCGGGATGATCTTCTGCCCAGTCAGTAATGTCTCGAAAGAGACATGATCGCCGAATCATGTCTATCATGTATGGTGCTTAACTGACTGACTGTAGTGTGGAAGTAATAAAACCGGAAGAAATTTTCAGAGAAAGAATCTTTTAGCATAGAAATTACTGTTACATCTAGCTGTTTCAACAGTAAACCGATTAGCCCCAATTGCCAATCGTACGCTTAAATTTATACTGTCAAAGTACCAAGAAGAATGGCTGATTAGAACAACTACCATAAAAATATAAAAAGCTGAATTAAGCAACGCCAAGGAGTCTCTATCCAGCACCTGAATATTGAGCTGTGCATGAAACTCCGAGTCGTGATTAATATATGTATTTGTTAATATTTTTGTGTGTGTGTGCAAGTGTGTGTGTGTGTGTGTGTGTGTGCATGTGTGTGTATGTATGTATGTGTGCGTGTGCATGTGTGTGTATGTGTGTGTGTGTGCGGGAGTAGACGCCAGAGAATTAACTTATAATCAAACGCACAGATACAAAGCGAAAGACAAGAGAATATATAACGATGAATAAACGAGAAAGAAGATCAGAAATTAATATGTAAATAATAGCTAATAAAATGAATAGAAAAATGGATGGATGCGAGGCGTGCTTGGACGATCTCTTCAAACTCCTGCGATGCGTAGATAATTGTCAAAAACGGTTATATACTCTGGGTGAGTGTTCTGCCGTGAAGTAATTTATGGCGTTGCTGAAACATTGTTACTTCTGATTACTTCTGCATGAAGGCCGACGTGATGGAGATAATTGTTTAATAAACCATGACATATAAAACCAGCCTACTCAGAACTAATGAATGAACTCTTATATGTTTCATCTCTATCCATAACTATGGAACTCTACAAGCTCACAAACAAATACATATGAAATCTACTTTCATTTATTAACGCAGAATATATATATATATATATATATATATATATATATATATATGCAGGTGTGTGTGTATGGGATAGAGCATTTGTACATATAGACGGTGCGTGTATCTGGATCAACATCCTTTATGGCTTCAATGTCAGCACAGTCTATGGCTTTTAGGCCATTTGTGTGTACAAAGGAGGTATGTACCTAAGAACCAACACCGCATAGTGACTCCAATTTCATGCGTTAAGAAATCTTCATTCTACTCTCGGGAAACTGATAACCTACATGCAGGGTTTATTTTATGTTACTATTTCTATATCTAAGTTTATATATATATATATATATATATATATATATATATATATATATATATATATTACTTCAAATAAAAAATGCATTTAGGTAAAATCCCTAAAACCAGATCTTATTAATATTAATGTCAGCAATATTAAAATATGATCCAGATGTAGGCTCGATGTAAATAATATCTATTTACAGAGCCAAATATGTATATTATATCCATAAATTCCGAAATAGCTATGTCAGCGACAAAATTCTCGCTTCATCAGCAAAGATCAAATACGAAAATTTAATAATTCAGATATGGTTCAAAAATTCTCATACGGCAGAAGCCTCCAAAATGTCGATACACAGGAAGTTAGAAAAAGAAAAAAAAAAAAAGGGAGCGAAGATTAAAAAAAAAAAGAAGACTTTTTTAAAATTTGTCGTCCAGACATAAAAAATAGGCAGAGACAGAGACCCATGACTCGATATGAGAAGAAGACTTTTAGATTCAGTCAGTCAGTTAAGTGCCATACGTGAAACACGCTTGGGCGATCATGTCTCGAAAGAGACATGAATAACTGGGCAGAAGATTATCTCGCAGTAGGTTGCCATTGTTTTCTGCGGTAGACTGGTTGCCAGCCAAGGATATAGAACCCAATCTGTCCTACTATTTAACCCATAGCTGGAGGGAAGAGACAGATTAATACCTTTCCCGAGGGTATTTGTGCGTAAGTGAATGCAGTGGATTACAACTGAAATTCGAACTCGGCTCCCCGATTTCTCATTCTGAGCCGATATCCACTGCACCACAACGCACATCCTAGCTTACTTCTGTTTAAAAAATTAACTTCAAAATATTGGCAAAACTATTCAAGTAAAAACTGACGTAATCAAAAAGTCTTCTATAATCGAATCATGAATATCTGTCTCTGGGGTGATATGAAATATATATATTTAACGATTTATTGAAGGCCAAATTATTACAAAAATTAGGCACCAAAGTATTTTACTTCCTTGTGATCAATGCAAAATTATAATGGATGCAAAAAGAGTTCAATATCAATTACTTTCAACTACACAGTTTTTTTAACTCTTAATTTTTGAATGTTACAAAGCTTTTCAGGATAAGTCCATAAAAAGAAGGTCTGTAGCTCAGTTGAACTGTGGCGTTCCATTGACTTACAAGGAAAGATTTGTCTAGAAAAACATGATGCCAATAATAAGGTGGTTATTAACTTTGAAGGAAATTCTGGACATCATTTTACTCTCTCCAGCATTTGCTATATACCGGTGATACGTTTGGTAGACCTGGAGCCAACGACCAATGTCGACGAACAGCTTGAAATATAATGATGGACAACATGTGAACCAAAAGTATATTCACTGGTTTATTCTCTGCAATCAATGTGACAGCTCTATGTAGGGGAGTGATCAAACGGACACACACTTACGGGGGGGGGGGAGTGACGGCTGGAGTGGCCTTTTTTTGAGTCCCCTTCACGTCCGAGCTTGCCTATGTCTCTGTCGACCCTGAAAACACGATCTTAAATATAAGTTCACGTTCTGTTGAGCTTCACAGTCAGTTGAGTGCAATACGTGATACACGCTTGGGCGATCATGTCTCGACAGAGACATGACTGACTGGGCAGAAGATTATCCCGCAGTAGGTTGCCATTGCTTTCTGCGGTAGACTGGTTGCCAACCAAGGCTATAGAACCCAATCTGTCCTGTTATTTAACCCATAACTGGAAGGAATAGGCGGATTGATACCTTTCCAAGGGTATTTGCGCGTAAGTGAATGCAATGAATTCAGCTGGAATTCGAACTCGTCTCCCCGATTTCTCGTTCCGAGCCGATATCCAATGCACCACAACGCACATCCAGCTTCACGGTCAGGCCTAATCAAAAATTGTTTTATTTGGCCAGTTGGATTTTGATGCAAACACGCTATTGTTTATTTCATTGCTAAAATTTCGTCCAACTTTGACACACTGTCGCAAATGCGTGTTTATCTTTTTGTTTCTGACAACCAAAACATATTTCTCCTCGGCTTTAAAATATAATTCATTGTTTTGCAGCCCGAATTAATTTAATGTAAATTACATTCGCTTATGACTGAATGATTTAATTAAGTTATTTCTATTGTTTATATTTCGTGATCTTCAAAACCGGCGTTGTTTCCCCAATATATTGTTTGTTTTTTTTAGTTATTTCTTTTAAATTCCAGCTTCGACTCAAATCACCGAGCGCTCTTTTTTAGCTACAACAGGAAAAAATTATTTTCAAGTTCAACTATATTCTGTTGGTCCCCAGAATATATAACACATTGAACAGGAAATACTTATCCGGATTCGAAGAAAAATTTTCACCTTTGTAACATAACTTTCATTAATTAAACGAAAATAAATTCCCTTTCTATCTGATCGATCTGTCTAATCTATTTGATGGATCCGGCAGAGAGTTCTTTGATCGAAAGTTTTTGAGAAGCATGTAACCCCCTCTTAACTGCTCATGTTCCCGGATCCACCCTGACCTGGGGTGGGAGTACATGTTAGGATCTCAGCTATGTTTAACCCCAAAACTGGGGTCTAAATAACTCTTATGAAAAAATAAAAATAGATTGCATAGTAAAATTAGTCAAAAATTACCACTAATATTTTTATAGAAATATACCACCAGTACATTTTCTTAAAAATTAAAATAACATCATTACATTTTCTAAAAAACAACTTCCGCAATTACATTTTTAAAATTACAGTACCTCAAATTATTGCCACCAATCAGTCAGTGAGTTAATTGCCATAGGTGAAACACGCTTAGGCGATCATGTCTCGAAAGAGACATGACTGACTGGGCAGAAGATTATCCCGCAGTAGGTTGCCATTGCTTTCTGCGGTAGACTGGTTGCCGGCTAAGGCTGTAGAATCCAATCTGTTGTGTTATTTGACTCATAGCTAGAGGAGGAAGAGATGTATTATATAATTACGTTGCAATTAATGGGGGATCATTTTATTACTGCACAACAATAAAAAATCGATCCCCCACTTTATGCCCAGTGGAAGCCTTAATCATGTTTCTAACTATTATATTCAGTCAGTGAGTCAGTTAAGTGCCATACGTGAAACACGGTTGGGCGATCATGTCTCGAAAGAGACATGATTGACTGGGCAGAAGATTATCACACAGTAGGTTTACATTGCTTTCTGCGGTAGACTGGTTGCCTGCCAAGGCTATAAAACCCAATCTGTCCTGTTATTTAACCCATAACTGGAAGGAAGGAGACTGATTAATACTTTTCCCGAGGGTATTTGCGCGTAAGTGAATACAATGAATTCAACTGGAATTCGAACTCGGCTCTCCGATTTCTACGTTCCGAGCCGATATCCAATGCACCACAGCCCACATCCTCGCCACCAATACACTTTAGAAAAAAAGAATTACCACTAGCACATTTAACAGAAATTATCACTAGTAAAATTAAAAAATACCACCAACACATTACAAAAAATTACGATCAGTACAATTTAAACAAAGAGAAAAACACTAACACATTTTTTAAAAAGAAATAACACCAATAAAAAAAGTACCAAGAAACTAGTACATTTTTGAGAAAATATTTCTTCCAATACATTTTTGAAAAAGCCATCAAAAAATTAAAATATGACAACTAATACGTTTTTGAAAAAAACAAAACAAAACAATACAATTTGAAAAAAATATACCACTAACATATTTTAAAAAATACATACCAGCAATAAATTTGAATCTAGTCAATTTACCAAAATACGTCAATGAAACCTGATCTACAAAGTGACTTTTTAAAAAGAATACATATTCTATTCATACGAACTGATGCTAAATATCTTGTCGACATTAAATAACACATTGACTTTGATATGCAGTAAAAGGAAAATAAGCCATTTATGTATGTATCTCACCTTGTTCATTCTCTAACTATATCTATATCAAATAAATATAGATATTCCTAAGTACAAATTTTGTACCAATCAAACTCATTTGTCTCAATAAATCATACCTTCAACCAATGAGATTAGAGATTACGTATTCAACTATGCTTGCTTGCATTTTTCCACATTATATGACCATATGCTCAGAATACATTTCCATGATATTTTCTGGAAAGTTGGTCAATGAGCCATAGAACGATTTATCAAATTCTGGCATGGCTACAAAAAGGTTATTTTTCCTGATATTAAAACAAGAATCTAAAATATACAGAAAAAAATTTTGAAAATTAGAGTTACCTATCATGCAATGGATCTCTCTGTGAAGCGATTATCATTCTTTTTTAATAACCAAGGTGGCGGCAGGAATATGCACCAACATTTTATTTCTCTATAATGAATTATTCATAAAACACATGATAGGACTAGAGGAAGGACTTCACTGAAGCTACAAGTTCTGCTTCTAATCAAGTAATTTTTGTTATAAATATAAGTAAGACCTTTTTGTAGACGTTCATTAATCTATTGATTTAGCATTGACCAACATTTTGAATCTCGAGTCATGTTTTTAAATAGGCTCATCAGATCTAGTATTTCGTATAAGGCTAATTCATGCAACTCATTCAAGATTCATCTGTATGCAATTGTTTTTTTGGATCACTGGTTAAAAGTGTCTTCAAAAGCATTAATCCTGTAAATTTAATAGAAGGCGCTATTAATGAGCCTCTACAGACCAGTGATACAAAAACTAAGAAATTTTTTCAAAATAATTATAAAAAACACCCCCTATATTATTTGAACACTTCCAGTAGTGTGAACATAAAAAAAAAACACCTAGTAACACTAGTGACTAGAAGAGACTACAGTAAACTTTCCACATTACCAAAAACTAAAGTTTTAGAAGGAAACTCAAATGATTATTAGCAAAAACTAAGACACTTAACAATTTGAGAATACTCATTTTCTGAAAAAAAAAGGTATAACGAACTGTTTTAATCATAAAACACTTTTAATAGTAACAACAAAAGATTCCCACAGCTTTGCTCATAAATCTTGTTTCAGAGTCATCATTAATAGCAGATCGCCATCACAGACTGGGGATAATATCTGGTCAATCGTGCAATTAGATTCCTTTAACAGTTCGTTTTGAAATTTAGTGACAAGTCAGTTCCAGTGAAATTGGCCTATAATTCCTCGTAACCATGGAATAACGTATCTGTTCACACACACACACACACACACACACCCACCCACACACACACACATATATATATATATATATATATATATATATATATATATATGAGAGAGAGAGTGAGTGAAAACGGAGAGGATAATCCAAATGATTTCATGTAATTGATATATTTTATCAATTAGATGGGAATAAAGAACTCAATTTATTTCCGGTTTAAAATCCCTTGTGCTACAAATATTTCTTTTTTTCAAAACATTCTATGTGAAGTTTACATACATTTATCTATTCATCAACGGCCTGAATGAGGGAATTGTAAGAAGTTTTCTTTTCCATCTCTAAAATAAATTATTAATTTATACCCGCTGATTTTTGTGTTGAGTTTTCATCTCAATATATATATATATATTAATAGCGCCTTCTATTAAATTTACAGGATTAATGCTTTTGAAGACACTTTTAACCAGTGATCCAAAAAAACAATTGCATACAGATGAATCTTGAATGAGTTGCATGAATTAGCCTTATACGAAATACTAGATCTGATGAGCCTATTTAAAAACATGACTCGAGATTCAAAATGTTGGTCAATGCTAAATCAATAGATTAATGAACGTCTACAAAAAGGTCTTACTTATATTTATAACAAAAATTACTTGATTAATGAATATTGACTGTTTTCTGTATGTAAATGGGTCATTTTATAATTATTGCCCAGTTTAATCATTGGCCAGTTCAATTAGTGCCCGGTTCAAAATTGTCCCCGCTTATTTTAAAAAGAGTAGTGTTTTATCATTGGTTTCCTATTTTTGATTGGTTTCTGATTTATTATAATTAAACTTTAACTCTATAACAATCTAACGTGTCCATTTATAATCAAGAATTTATACTATGTTGGGGGTTCTAGATTATTCTAAAGTTTGTCTTTCTCATTCATTTCCAGTAGTTCATAGAATCTTAGTGGCATTATAGATTTTCTTGGGTCATTAAAATTTAAAGAATAAAACCTACATACAATTTTAGAATTACAGCATTTCCACGATAACTGAGATTATTAAATTCATGTAAATCATTTCGATGAACACATTGAAAAATGTCTAAACTATCCGCTGTAAAGAATTCTTTTCTTAGACACTGGTTAATAATGGCTTCATATGAATTAATTCCATAAATTTTAAAGAAGATGATTTCTGTGAGACCCCATGGACAGTCACTGCAACAAAGAAGACGGAAAGTGTGACACAAAGATCCGAAGGCGAATTGGCATGGCGAAGGACGCGTTCCAGAAAGCTGAGTAAAGTATTAAGACACAGGAAACTTCACTAGAAACAAAGAAAAGAGTAGTGGATTGTTATGTGATGTCAGTTCTTCAATATAGCAGTGAATGCTGAACAATATCATCAAAGATGAAGGGAAAACTTGAAGCAGCTGAAATGCGGTTCTACATAAGGATGTTGTGGATATCATGAACCGAGCATTAAGTGTTGGAAAGGATAGAAACAAAAAGGAAATTAATATTGACCATCTGGAAGAGACAACTAGAATTCCTGAAGCATGCAATGAGGAAGGAGGGCTTGAAGAACCTGATACTGGCAGGGCATATAGAGGGATAACATATTTGAAGAGTCTGAGCATGTGGATGACAGAACGGGAGTTGTTTGTTGTTACAGGAGGAAGTGTGCTAAGAGCCACCAGGAATAGGGAGACGTGGAAGACCAGGATCGCCTACGTCCTGAAGGGCACATAGGAGAAGAAGATATAACAGAAAGAGAAAAATGTTATAATTAAGCTGGATTGGAAACAGTCTCTTAAAGCAGATATTATAATGCGGGAAATGCCTTCTAGCGGTAAATATTGAATCTTTGACGAAAAGTCATGCACAGAAATAGTCTCATCAGATCTAGTTAAAGCTAAGGATATCATTTCAAACACGTCTAAACTTAAAATCAGCATAAAATACTTTTTTCAGAGTTCAGTATAAAATTGGTACCGAGTAAATATTGAATCTGTGATGAAAAGTCTTGCACTTAAATACTCTCATTTGATTTAGACAATGATACTAATATCAATTCAGACACATCTAAACTAAATATCAGTTCCAAGTTTAAATATGGAACCAAGTAGGTATTGAATCTGTAACGAAATAGTCTCGTTAGATCTATACAAGGATATTCATACCAATTCAAACACCTATCAGCAAAATATCTGTATACAACTCTTTTCTCAGATCCAAGTATAAAAATTGTGCCAAGTAAATAATGAATATGTGTTGAAAAGCCACGCACTAAAAAGGACTCATTAGATTTAGGTAATGATACTGATACTCGTTAAAACATGTCTAAACTAAATATCTGTATACAACTGTTTTCACAGATCCAAATATAAAAATAGCACCCAGGAGATTTTGAGTCTGTGTCGAAAAGACCTGCATTTACATAGTCTCAGTAGGTCCAGATAATGGTCTTGATACAAATTTTAAAGACGTCTAAACTGCATTTCTGTATGCAATCTTTTTCTCAGAACCAAGTATAGAAATAGAACTGAGTAGATATTGAATCCCTGACGAAGTCATACACTTAAATAATATCAGCAGGCCAGAATAATGATATTGATACCAATTCAGACACGTCTAAATTAAATATATGTGTACAACTAATTTCCAATTCCAAGTTTCAAGATTTACCCAAATAAATACTGAATCTGTGACGAAAAGTCACACACTTAAATAGTCTCATTTACTTTAGATATTGAAACTGATACCAATTCAGACATGTCTAAAGTTCTGTATACAACTGTTTTTTCAGATCTAATTTTAAAAATGGCACAAGGTAATTGAATCTGAGACAAAAAGCCATGCACTTAAATTATCTACTTCGATTTTGAGATGAAAACACAAATTCTGACACGTCTAAACTAAATATCTGTATACAATGGATTACAAGTTAAAAGTATCACCGAATACATTTTGAATCTGTGACAAAATTATTGAACTTATATGTTCTCATTTGGGGTACATAATGATATTGATGGTAATTCAAACATGTCTAAACTAAATATCTGTATACAATGGATTACAAGTTAAAAATGTCACCGAATACATTTTGAATCTGTGACTAAATTATTGAACTTATATGTTCTCATTTGGGGTACATAATGATATTGATGGTAATTCAAACATGTCTAAACTAAATATTTGTATACAATTGATTCTTTCGATCTAAGTATAAAACTATTGAATCTGTGACGAAAAGTCATGCACTTAAATAGTCTCAATCGAATAGGATAATTAAAATGATACCAATTCAAACACGTCTAAACTAAATGTCTATATACAACTATTTCTCTCAGATCCAAGTATAAAAATTACACTCGGTAGGTATTACATTTGTGACGAAAATCATGCACCTAAATAGATTATTTAGATAAGGATGTTGATGTTAATGCGGTCTGTCTAAACTAAATATCTGTATATAACTGTTATTCAGATCTATGTTTTAAAAATGGCACCAAGTATATAATGAATCTTAAGTAGTCTCATTAGATCTAGGTAATTATATAGATAGGAATTCAAACACGTCTACATATGTGTATACAACTCTTTTCTCAGTTCGAATTTTCAAAATCCCATATGTAATTCTATAGATCGTAAATATAATTCCTTAGATGATCCTATACATTAGCCCTATAACATCGCAAAAGCAAAACATTACCAATGTAATGTTTGTAATAATAATAATAATAATAATAATAATAATAATGTTCTTTATTATAATATATAATATAATATTATATTATAATATTATTATATTATATTAATTATAATAGTATTATATATAATATAATTGGGCAATATGCAAACATTATGGAAAAGCTGTAAACAAACACTGGTATGAACATCACCCAGCACCGGTTACAGAAATAGAAGATGTAACCATTCTATGGGATTATACCATCTACACAGACAGAAAAATTGAAGCAAACAGGCCAGACGTTATTGTTAAAAATCAGAAGGAGAAAACTTGTCTATTAATTGATATGGCTTGTCCAGCGGATTGTAACATAGCAATCAAGGAATTTGAAAAACTGTCAAAATATAAAGACCTGGAAATTGAAAGAATTGAAAGAATCCCTGGAAACCCCAGCTTAAGGGATATACAAAAAATTGTCTTATTAAGTACAGCCCACACACTAAGGAAAACTTTATCTATGTAATGCTGGGGATGATAGGGAAGATAGAAAAACATGAAATGGAGCCATAACAACACGCCACTACCTGCCTTAGGTCTCCCCGCAGACTTGGTTGGTAGTGAGACCAAAGCAGAAATCGAAATATGATGAAAAATGACATAATAATAATAATAATAATGTTCTTTATTTTTTTTGGCCCTATAACATCGCAAAAGCAAAACATTACCAAATCACAAAAAAACATCACATGAAAATTAACTAACAACAAAAAATACATAGTAGCCGATTTAACTAGATGAGAAAGCAATGATTTGGTCAAGCTTTAAATTTAAGTGCCAACCTAATAAAATATAATTATGTTTGCGTTACCTTATATGGGTGAATATTTAATCAGTGGCTCAGCTTTTCAAGAAGTTAGTATCCATATTATTTATGTTTAAGTCAGAAAACTGAAAGAATTTATCTTTACTTTGAATTTAAATGTTCAACGATGAAAGATTTCCAGTTGTCATTTTCTTAAACAATGAAGAGTGGACCAAAGGAAAAATAATCACAAGATGCGTTAGAAATATTCATGGAAATGAAAACATATTGAAACTAGACAATACTTTTATCAATAAGAATTTACGCAAGCTAAATAATTATGAAATATTAAAAAAAGAGTCTTTATACTGAATGTAAAGGATGTTGATAATATGTTTAATAAAGTTGGTTTCGTTATTACCTGATATAAAACATTGGATATCTGTTTAGCGAATTGTTATGTCTGCTTGAATGAACATGAGATGCACTTCAAGTGAGAGGAAAAATAAATGAGGAAAACAAAGAAGTGGTGGATCACATGAGACTTAAGTATATATACATGTTGTATCAATAAATATATTAGCGTCATACATACCGCCATTTTTATGCTTTTTCTCTCTTACATTCTCAATTGAATCTTTTATGTCATTCACTCATTTGCATCTATCTATCTATCTATCTATCTATCTATCTATCTATCGCAATCCCGTCATTATCTATCTATCTATCTATCTATCTATCTATCTATCTATCTATCTATCTATCTATCTATCACAGTTTCTTCATTATCTATCTATCTATCTATCTATCTATCTATCTATCTATCTATCTATCACAATTTCTTCATTATCTATCTATCTATCTATCTATCTATCTATCTATCTATCACAATTTCTTCATTATCTATCTATCTATCTATCTATCTATCTATCTATCTATGTCGAATATGTATGTATTTATGTTAAGCACATTATAGTGTAGTATGTTATGTGCCCGTGGCCGAGAGTTTAAAACGTTCACTTTTTAACCATAAAGTCTGGGTTCGAATCTCACCATGGTCGATTTGTCAGCAAGGTGACCTCTTGATATTTTGGAGTGCCTGAAAATCATACCACGGGTTTAAATTGAGTAATTTGAGAAGCCGTCGATGGTTGGGTTAGTTCGAAGTCACAAGTCATCGTAATAGAGAGTTTAAGTGTCCTGGCTTTGTTCAGACTGTTGTTCATACTAGATAACGCGCTCTCTCAGTATAGTTGCATATCTTGAATAAATACAAGTGTGCCTGGCCAGGCTTCTACAATGGGGATTAGCTAACCGCCCCGGTAGTCGGGTTTCCTTGAAAACGAGTAGACAGCCATTATATGTTAAGTATATGGGATTGCTTAAGACGTGAGCATTAGGGGGGTTTGATCTTTGGAGGTGCCAAGTTGTCTGAAGCGAGCAGAGTTTCTTGTGCTAAACTTTGGAGTATCTGCAAAAGGCCTGGATCTTTGCCACCTGATTGTGTTGTTCAAGGCAGGACTTGTGAATCATATGAAGTCTCATCAGACCACTGAACCCGGAATCATTCCTGTTGCTCCCTTTCTGTTTCTATTTACTCATGTCCATCCTGTACTAAAATTTGTAAGTCATCTGGTGGACACAAACGACACCTAAGAATGTCTGCTGCTGCTGCCGCTTCGAAAGAGCCCCTGGAATGCCACATATTTCACAAACAATGCAATTCGCTTGGAGGTCTTAAGAGTTATTTAAGATAACACGACCGAGATGATCAGACAGAGGAAAAGAATGAGGGGATAGAAATCGTCTGACAGGACGGAGCAATCATCATCATTATTATGTTTTCCGGTATGTATGTTTCCAAGGTTGTTATCGCCGGGGTGACTTCAGTTGTGAGCAGCCTGTAGTCTATAGAATGTCCTACTCTCAGCGTTTCAATCAAATCCGGCTCCTGGGCTTCTCGTGGGCGGAAATGCGTCAAACTATCAGGAGAAAATGTGAAAGGCGAATTACTAGCACCTCAAAGCCAGTCTATTTCGGATAGGTGAATTTCGTTAGCCTTGGTTGGTATTTCACCTAGAAGGTAAACTCTGATAAAAAATACCTGCATTTGATATGTCGCCAGTTTTCTAGCATTGCTTGTTATTGAAACACGACAGTTGATACCGAGAGAGTGGCTTTGCTGTTGTACAAAGTTTTGTCATTTTAAAAATATTGTAAAGATATACCTTCAAACCTCAGAATTAATCTGTTTAGACGGAGGAAGGGAATATGGAGATCACACTTCTCTGACAAGACGAAACAATCATGTATACATGTATGTCTGTATGCAATCTATAGGCGCGTGGCCGAGTGGTCTCTGACCATGAAGGCCGGGTTCGAGTGTCACCATGGTCGATTTGTTATGAAAGTATCTTCTTGATGTTATTGATCTGCAGTAGGCAGTCCCAGCGTGCAGCACATTTGAAAAGAGCCTGAAAACCATACCAACCGTTGACCCAAGCCTTGTGAATGACATTGGGTAGACGGGACTTTTTGAGAGCTGTTAAACTCATCGTAACCGAGGGTTTTGAGTGTCTTGGCATTGTCCAGACTGTCGATCTTCCTGGATGCTCTCTTCCAGATACTGTAACTACGGTATGCCTAGCATAGTTGTAGTATAAACCAGAGATGGGTTCTGTGGGTATTGAACACTCACAAATGTGCCCGAATAAGCTTCTGCAATGGGAATTAGCCAGCCGCCCCAATAGATAGATATCTTTGAATACCAGTGGTCAGCCATTATTTAGGATGTATGTCTATCTCAATTTATAACCGTTCATTACATGTCTCAATTCATTTGTCTATAGGTGTTTGGTATCTGTTTCTCTCTCTATCGCTTTAACATTTTATATCTCTCTGTCTCTACATGAATCTAACACTTTTCTTACTTTACACAAATTCATCTGCCTAAGAGAATACACCGATTATTTTTTAATATTTTGAATGGTCAGATGTATGAATGTGTGTTTGTTGGTCGATAATATTATTGCATAGATGTATGATGAAACGAAATACATTTTCGCTTGAATTTGTAGCGAAATAAACTATACAAGCTTTACGTATGAAGCGAAATTTTTCCTTTTTACTTTAAATAAATTTGAATGTAATAATTTTAGCGGCTTGACCATTTCATTGAATTAATTTGTATGTATTAAATTTTAGTTTTTATATCTTATAGATAAAATATTATAATTAAGTTAAATATTATAATTAAGTAATAAAAAGATATAATAATTTTTAAGAAATTATTTCTTTATGTTACATATCATAATATTACTCATATATATATGCATATATCTTTCTTTCTCTCTATCTCTATCTTCCTTTCTCTCTTGCTCTCTGTTTAAATATATATATGTATATATAGTTACGTGTTCATATCATTTGGACAAGCAACATTTTTAAACAGGGACAAAAATACTATTTGTCAAATGCAAAATATTTTTATTGATACGCAAAAATTGGGGTGTTCGAGTCGGACTGAGATATGTGTATGTGCGATAAGTTTACGTACTGTTAAGTGTGTCTATGTAAAAAAAATTATGGAACATTTTTACATTTCTTTTTTACAGCAAAAGGAAAACATGTAAAAATACTAGAAATATTAAATCCAAAATTAATAAAACCTTCCTTTTAGGTCGTTTTTAATGAAACACACACACACACACACACACACACACACACACACACACACACACATATATATATATATATATATATATATATATATATATATATATTTGATTACTACCCATGATGAGTGTATATATATATTTTTAAAATAAAATTGAAAAACGGGATTGCTAACCGGTTTCTCACCTCGCTCAACAGTGCCAAATAGTGAATAAATAACTATTGTTTACAAATATATTTTCCTTTTTATTCCTGTAACTAAGTTTTGTACCACTAATCATGTTTTCAAATAAATATATATATATAAATATATATATAGTCCTCCGCAGACAGATCTGCTTCGATGTATCATAGGTCATCAGTACGGTTAGACATCCGATTAGCTTTTTACCCAGGATTGATACCCGACCAAATTGGCGTCAGTCGGCAATACTACCTTTGCGCTATGGACGCAGACTTTTAGCGTGTGATATACCATATATGCATACACCAGTAGTGACGGTGTTCTAATTCATTACATATGAACAATATAGTTGTTTACCATAAAAATAAGTCTAAATAGACACTAAAAACTGCTTATTGCTTTATTTATCTACACATATGGTAAGTATTGACGCGTGTTATTATGATTATATATTTCAACAAATACATTTTTATAAAACAATGACATTTAATGTACATAAAAAATAATCATAAAATAAGTAAAGCCAAAAGTCGACCGCGGTTTCACTCGCCGGATCTACGGGACTTGGCCAAGTCCTGATGATCCGGCGAGTGAAACCGCGGTCGATTTTTTGGCTCACTTTTAGATTTAGTTTGTATATATATATATATATATATATATATATATATATATATATATATATATTATTTATCCTAAGTCTATGGCATCACTCGGAGTTTCTTGCCTTACGCAATCATTAGGCGCATATTACAAACTGACCTTTACATCATTTTGCTTTAAGTTCAATCAAATGTAATGCAATTTAAAGCTAAAAAGATTATGGCACTACTTTTTATAATTCATCAAGTGTAAAATTTAAATAGATAAAAATTACACGAATATCTTTGTATATTTAATTTTTACTCTTGATATATTAAAAAGCAGTAACCTAACATTATGCGATTTAACTCCGATGAACATCGAGGAAAATTAAATTCAAATCTGTCAGTTCGGAATATGTACCTTAGACTTGTGTAACGCATGAAACTTCAAGTCGTGACATCCACGTAGGACATATATATATATATATATATATATATATATATATATATATACAGAGAGAGAGAGAGAGAGAAAGAGAGAGAGACTGAATCAATGACGTTGATTACTGAACTGATATAGATGCGTTCGTAGAGAAAGAATATGGGGAATCTAATGAAAAGCGAATGCTCGTAAACAATAGAATAAATCTGATTCATGATTTTTGTTATGATTTCTTTCTAAAGATTTTTTTATGCGGATCTAATATTAAATAATCGCAAAGCTATTGTTTACTCTGCACGGAGGTGGCGGTATTGTATCTATGATAAGCATTCGTTCAAGAATTTCTTTTGCTTTGAAGAATGCCCGGTTATAATTGTTCGACCGAATATGCACAAGTAAGAGATGTTTGGTGTTATATGAAAGATAATCAGAATAATTATTAAGGCTAACAATATACTCGAATGCGCGCACATCCCTTTCTTATATTAAGGGTGCGATGGATAGGTTGTCGTCTAAATGGCGCAAAAATGCACATTTTTAACAAATGTACTTACCAAAATTACATAAAGATATCTCGAAATAAAGAGTACATTCAATTATGGCCATTGTCTTCAACCAAGGACTCCAATCAACTTCAGAAACTCCTGCATCTCTTCAGGACGACATGAAAGATAATCAGAATAAAATATTATGACTAACAATGTGCTCGAATGCGCGCACATCCCCCTCTATATTAAGGTTGCGTTCGATAAATTGTCGTCTAAATACCGCAAAAATGCACGCTTTTTGGCGGATGTGCGTTTGTAGTGCAGTGGATATCGGATCGGAGCAAGAAATCGGGAAGCCGAGTTCGAATTCCAGCTGAATTCATTGCATTCACTGACGCGCAAATACCCTTGGGAAAGGTATTAATCCGTCTCTTCCTTCCAGTATGGGTTAAATAACAGGACAGATTGGGTTCTATAACCTTGGCTGGCAACCAAGAAATAGAATTGTTATTTTGTTATTATTACTACCGCAGAAAGCAATGCCAACCTACTGCGGGATAATCGTCTGCCCAGTCAGTCATGTCACTTTCGATACATGATCGCCCAAGCGTGTTTCACGTATGGCACTTAACTGACTGACTTAACAAAAGTACATAAAAATTCTTGAAATAATAAAGAGAAAATTGAATTATGGCCATTGTCGTCAACCAAGGCCTCCAATTGACTTCAAAATTTCCTTTATCTCTTCGGGAGGATCTCTGTATAATTTGGTGACTGCTGTCGTAATCCTTGCCCTCAATTCATCTTTAGTCTTACAAAGGTCTTTTTGTCTCTCACTCAACCGTGCCCCACTAGTTCCCATGCATGTGTGGTATGGTGCAGCGTAGGTCAGTTAAGTGCCACACGTGACTTACGCTTTGGGCTATTATGTCTCGAAAGAAACATGACTGACTGGGCATAAGATTATCCCGCAGTATGATGTCATTGTTTTCTGAGGTAGATTGGTGGCCAGCCAAGGCTATAGAACCCAATCTGTCCTATTATTTACTCCGTAACTGGAGGGAAGTAATGGATTGATACTTTTTCCTAATGGTATTTGTGCGTAAGTGAATGAAACGAATTCAACTGGAATTCGAACTCGGCTCCACGATTTGTCATTCCGAGTCGATATCCACTACACCAAAACGCACATCCGCATGATGCAGGGTGTGCTGGTTTCATTGTTGTCTAAATGACGCAAAATGTATATTTTTAACAGATGCGCTTAGCAAAATACATAAAATATCTTGAAAAAATAAAGAGTGAATTTATTTAATAATATCGCCATTATTATCACTAGTGTTACAGTAAAATTCAAGGGGGTTAGAGTCTGGGGCGTAAGGTGGCTAGATGTAAGGGGTGATGCGGCATCCATGACTGGGTTCTCCTGCCAGTGTGGCATAGTAAAGAATCCATGTTGCCAGACGATGGGTTTTCCAGCAGCCATCTACATGACTTGATGTAAGCCCCCGTGTAGAGTCTGAGGCCCTGTAGGAAGATTAATAGAGGCATAGCATCGCTATCACTCCCATTAGTAATCACTGCAGACACCATGATGTTGACTGGATATATCATCCATTACTTGCCGAATCCTCTGCACTTTTCTCTATATGCCGCTTCTAAATTTCTGGTAGGGTAAATTGTGTCATGGTGGTTTTATCTCGCAAACATTGCCCAACTGACACGACTATAATTTTCAGTGAACAAAATCAAAACAAAAAACGCCCACGCGCAAAATTAAAAGTATAAACTAATGAAAGTTTATCCATCGCACCCTGTATAACTAAATTTCTTTCCTTCTCTCATTCTATCTCTGACTCTTTATATATATATATATATATATATATATATATATATATATATATATATATATACACTAGCGGCCAGAATTATTAGGCCACCTCAGTTTTTTAAAAGAAATGATGTATTTCATACTATTTTTAGTATTTATTACCAAGTGGATAATTCTAAATGAAAATAGAATTGTTATTTTGTTATTATTACTTTGCAAAACTTTAAAAGGCAGCCAGGAAGACTTTTTTTTCGGCCAGCCAATAAGAAAAGAGACTAGCATGGGGAAGCGAGCACAAAAACTGGACACCAGAACATATATATAGATATATATATATATATCAATCATCCCTCAGTTTGTGTTATCTCAAACGCAAACATCATGCATTTTATAATCAAGTGACATAGATTGATTAAAAATATCTGTAGAGGTGTCTGTCAGTGGATGCTTTTACCATCGTGTTCAAAAGAAAGCATATTTTCTTTGCATTCGCTCATTCATTGTATCACATCTCTTTTCATTGCCTTTTAGAGAATATATTCCTTACGATCATGACCGCTTCTTTGAAACCATATTTTCACATTTATTTTAGCGATAGCGTGTGAGGTAGAATTAGGCGCGAGTTCGCCTGGCTGAACCCAAAGTGGTTTGCCTGCTGTATAATTTGCACATAACTTTCAATTAAATTTGTAAATGGAACTGGGTTTCTGCTGACTTCTGATTTTAAAATAAATTTTCACCTCTTTTTATCTATCTACAGAGAGAGATGCTGTGGTGCGTTGGATATCGGCTCGGAACGAGAATTTGGGGAACCGAGTTCGAATTCCAGCTGAATTCATTGCATTCACTTACGCGTAAATAACCTTGTTAATGGTATTTTTCCTACCATATATGGGTTAAATAACAGGTCAGATTGGGTTCTATAGCCTTGGTCGGCAACCAGGCTACCGCAGAAAGCAATGGCAACCTACTGCGGGATAATCTTCTGCCCAGTCAGTCATTTTCTTTCGAGACATGATCACCCAAGCGTGTATCACGTATGGCACTTAACTGACTGACACAGAGAGAGAGAGAGAGAGAGAGAGAGAGAGAGAGATAATCATGTATAAACGAAACAAAAAAGCTATAAAAGACTGTTTTCTATTTGACATTTCATTCTATAATGAATATATACAACTTACGTCTTTAGAGAGTTGCTAAATTTTTTAAAATCCTATTGCTGTCATATATGGTGATGCGCCCCCGCTCTTCACCTTAGCGCCCTCGACAGGCTTAAAAGCAGAATAATTCATGTGAGAGGTACCGATTTGGCGGCTCGACTCCAGCCACTTCCCCACCGACAGGATGTGGCTTCCCACTGTCGGTTCTATAAATATTTTCATGGCTTATGCTTCGACAAACTTAAGATACTGGTGCCCCTGCCACATGTGTATTTTACGTGGTGCCAGTTCCTATGTGGCAGGCATAATCGTATAAAGACGTTAGTTCCTAGCAGACAGACATATTCGAATAGGAGGGACTGGTCCGTAAGAAACATGCATAATATTTTACGTGGTGCCAGTTCTTGCTGGCAGGCATAATCGTATACGAGACGTTAGTTCCTAGCAGACAGACATACTCGAATAGGAGGGACTGGTCCGTAGCAAATACGCATAATATTTTACGTGGTGACAGTTCCTATCTGGTAGGCATAATCGTATAAGAGAGGTTAGTACCTAGCAGACAGACATACTCGAATAGGAGGGACTGGTCCGTAGCAAACATGCATAATATTGTCCGTGGTGCCAGTTCCTATCTGGCAGGTATAATCGTATAAAAGATGTTAGTTCCTAGCAGACAGACATATTCGAATAGGAGGGACTGCTCCGTAGCAAACATGCATAATATTTTACGTGGTGCCATTTCCTATCTGGCAGGCATAATCGTATAAAAGACTTTAGTTCCGAGCAGACAGACATACTCGAAAAGGAGGGATGGTCCGTAGCAAACACGCATAATATTTTACGTGGTGACAATTCCTATCTGGCAGGCATAATCGTATAAGAGACTTTAGTTCCTAGCAGATAGACATACTCGAATAGGAGGGACTGGTCCGTAGCAAACATGCATAATATTTTACGTGGTGCCTGTTCCTATCTGGCAGGCATAATCGTATAAAAGACGTTAGTACCTAGCAGACAGACATACTCGAATAGGAGGGACTGGTCCGTCGCAAACACGCATAATATTTTACGTGGAGACAGTTCCTATCTGGCAGGCATAATCGTATAAGAGACGTTAGTTCCTAGCAGACAGACATACTCGAATAGGAGGGATTGGTCCGTAGCAAACACGCATAATATTTTACGTGGTGACAGTTCCTATCAGGTAGGCATAATCGTATAAGAGACGTTAGTTCCTAGCAGACACACATACTCGAATAAGAGGGATTGGTCCGTAGCAAACACGCATAATATTTTACGTGGTGACAGTTCCTATCTGGCAGGCATAATCGCATAAGAGACGTTATTTACAAGCAGATAGACATATTCGAATAGGAGGGACTGGTCGTAGCAATCACGCATAATATTTTACGTGGTGCCAGTACCAATCTGGCAGGCATAATCGTATAAAAGACGTTAGTTACTAGCAGACAGACATACTCGAATAGGAGGGACTGGTCCGTAGCAAACATGTATAATATTTTACGAGGTGCCAGTTCCTATCTGGCAGGCATAATCGTAAAAGAGACGTTAGTTACTAGCAGACAGACATACTCGAATAGTAGGGGCTGGTCCTTCCAAACATGCATAAAATCTTCCGTGGTGCCAGTCCTATCTGGTAGGCATGATTGTATAAGATACGTTAGTTCCTAGGGTGCCAGTTACTTTCTGTTAGGTATAATCGTATAAGTGACGTTAGTTCCTAGCAGACAGACATACTCGAATAGGAAGGAATGGTCCGTAGCAAACACGCATAATATTTTACGGGGTGCCAGTTTCTATCTGGCAGGCATAATCGTATAAGTGACGTTAGTTCCTAGCAGACAGACATACTCGAACAGGAGGGATTGATCCGCAGCAAACACGCATAATATTTTCCGTGGTACCAGTTCCTATCTGGTCCGTAACAAACATGCATAACAACTTACCTGATGCCAGTTCCTATCTGGCAGGTATAATAGCATAAGAGGCGTGGTGCCAGTTCCTATCTGGCAGGCATAATCGTATAAGAGAGGTTTGTTCCTAGCAGACAGACAAACTCGAACAGTAGGGGCTGGTCCGTAGCAAACACGCATAAAATTTTACGTGGTTCCAGTTCCTATCTGGCGGGCATACTCGTATAAATGACGTTAGTGCCTAGCAGACAGACCTACTCGATTAGGAGGGATTGGTCCGTAGCAAACACGCATAATATTTTACGTTCTTCCAGTTCCTATCTGGCAGGCATAATCGTATAAGAGACGTTACTTCCTAGCAGACAGACATACTCGAATAGGAGGGATGGGTCCGTAGCAAACACGCATAACATTTTTGTGGTGCCAGTTTTTATCTGGCAGGCATAATCGTATAAGAGTCGTTAGTTCCTAGCAGACAGACTACTCAAATAGGAGATGCTGGTCCCTAGAAAACCCCTATAATACTGTACTTGGTGCCAAGTTCCTATCTGGCAGGCATAATCGTATAAGAGACATTAGTTCCTAGCAGACAGACATACTTGAATAGGAGGGACTGGTCAGTAGCAAACATGCATAATATTTTACGTGGTGACAGTTCCAATCTGGCAGGCATAATCGTATAATTGACGTTAGATACTAGCAGACAGACATACTCGAATAAGAGGGACTGGTCTGTAGCAAACATGCATAATATTTTAATTTGTGCCAGTTCTTATCTGGCAGGCATAATCGTATAAGAGACATTAGTTCCTACCAGACAGACATACTCGAATAGGATTGACTGGTCCCTAGCAAACATGCATAATATTTTACGTGGGTCCAGTTCCTACCTGGCAGGCATAATCGTATAAGAGACATTAGTTCCTAGCAGACAGGCATACTCGAATAAAAGGGACTGGTCCGTAGCAAACATGCATAAAATCTTACGTGGTGCCAGTTCCTATCTTGCAGGCACAATCGCATAAGAGACGTTAGTTCCTAGCAGACAGAAAAACTCGAATAGGAGGGGCTGGTCCGTAGCAAACACGCATAAAATTTTACGTGGTTCCAGTTCCTATCTGGCAGGCATAATCGTATAAATGGCGTTGGGTCCTAGCAGGCAGACCTACTCGAATAGTTGGGATTGGTCCGTCGCAAACACGCATAATATTTTACGTGGTTGCAGTTCCTATCTGGCAGGCATAATCGTATAAATGACGTTAGTTCCTAGCAGACACATATATACTCGAAAAGGAGAGATTGGTCCGTAGCAAACACGCATAATATTTTACGTGGTGCCAGTTTTTATCTGGCAGGCAGAATCGTATAAGTGACGTTAGTTCCTAGTAGTCAGACATACTCGAAAAAGAGGGACTGGCCCGTAGCATACATGCATGATATTTTACGTGGTGTCAGTTCGTATCTGGCAGGTATAATCGTATAAGAGACATTAGTTCCTAGCAGACAGAATATAGTCTAATAGGATTGACTGGTCCCTAGCAAACATGCATAATATTTTACGTGGTGCCAGTTTTTATCTGGCAGGCATATTTGTATAAGTGACGTTAATTTCAAGCAGACAGACATAAAAGGGACTGGTCCGTAGTAATCACACATAATATTTTACGTGGTGCCAGTTCCTATCTGGCAGGCATAATCGTATTAGAGACATTAGTAGCTAGCAGACAGATATGCTCGAATAGGAGGGATTGGTTAGTAGCAAACATGCATAATATTTTACTTGGTGCCAGTTCCTATCTGTCAGGCATAATCGTATAAATGACGTTAGATTCTAGCAGACAGACATACTCGAATAAGAGGGACTTGTCCGAAGCAAACATGCATAATATTTTACGTGGTGACAGTTCATATCTGGCAGGCAGAATCGTGTAAGAGACGTCAGTTCCTAGTAGTCAGACATATTCGAAAAGGAGGGACTGGTCCGTAGCGAACATGCATGATATTTTACGTGGTGACAGTTCCTATCCTTCAGGCATCTTAGAGATGTTAGTTCCTAGCAGAAATAACTACTCGCAAAGGATGGACTGGTCCGTAGCAAATATGCATAATATTTTACGTGGTGTTAGTTCCTAGCTGGCAGGCACAATCGTATTAGAGACTTTTGTTCCTAGCAGACAGATATACTCGAATAGGAGGGACTGGTACGTAGCAAACCCGCATAATAATTTATGTGGTGCCAGTTCCTAGCTGGCAGGCATAATCGTATAACTGAACGTTAGATTCTAGCAGACAGACATATTCGAATAGTAGCGTCTGGTCCGTAGCAAACCCGCATAATATATTACGTGGTGCCAGTTCCTATCTGTTTGGCATAATCGTATAAGAGACTTTAGTCCCTAGTAGACAAACATACTCGAATAGGAGGGACTGGTCCGTAGGAAACACGCATAATATTTTACGTGGTGCCAGTTCCTAACTGGCAGGCTTAATCGTATAAGAGACCTTAGTTCCTAGCAGAGAGACTTACTCTAATAGGAGAGACTGGTCCGTAGCAAACACGCATAATATTTTACGTGGTGCCAGTTCCTATCTGGTAGGCATAATCGTATAAGAGACGTTAGTTCCTGGCAGACAGCCATACTCGAATAGGAGGACTGGTCCGAAGCAATCAAGCATAATATTTTACATCGTGACAGTTCCTATCTGGCAGGCATAATCGTATAAGAGACGTTAGTTCCTGGCAGACAGACATAATCGAAAAGTAGGGAATGGTCCGTAGCAAACACGCATAATATTTTACGTGTTGCCAGTTCCTATCTGTTAGGCATAATCGTAAAAAACGTTAGTAACTAGCAGACAGACATACTGGAATATGAAGGACTGGTCCGAAGCAAACACGCATAATATTTTACGTGGTGACAGTTCCTATCTGGCAGGCATAATCGTATAAGAGACGTAGGTATCTAGCAGACAGACATATTCGAATAGGAGTGACTGGTACGTAGCAAACATGCATAATATTTCACGTGGTGCCTGTTCCTATCTGTTAGGCATAATCGTATAAGAGAAGTTCTTACCTAGCAGACAGACATATTCGAATAGGAGGGAGTGGTCCGTAGCAATCACGCATAATATTTTACCTGGTGCCAGTTCATAACTGGTAGGCATAATCGTAAAAGAGACGTTAGTTCCTAGCAGACAGACATACTCGAATAGGAAGGACTGGTCCGTAGCAAACACGCATAATATTTTTCGTGGTGCCAGTTCCTATCTGGTAGGCATAATCGTATAAGAGACGTTAGTTCCTAGCTGACAGACATATTCGAATAGTAGGGACTGGTCCGTAGCAAACACGCATAATATTTTACGTGGTGCCAGTTCCTAGCTGGCAGGCATAATCTTATAAGAGACGTTAGATCCTAGCAATAGAGCCATGCTCTAATAAGAGGGACTGGTCCGTAGCAAACACGCATATTATTTTACGTGGTGCCAATTCCTAGCTGGCAGGCATAATCGTATATGAGACGTTAGTTCCTAGCAGACAGACATACTCGAATAGGAGGGACTGGTCCTTAACAAACACGCATAATATTTCATGTGTTGCCAGTTCCTTGCTGGCAGGCTTAATAGTATAAGAGACGTTAGTTCCTAGCAGACAGACATATTCGAATAGGAGGGACTGGTCCGTAGCAAACGCGCATAATATTTCACGTGGTGCCAGTTCCAATCTGTTAGGCATAATAGTATAAGGGACTTCAGTTCCTAGCAGACAGACATACTCGAATAGTAGGGACTGGTCCGTAGCAAAACATGCATAATATCTTACGTGGTGCCAGTTCCTAGCTGGTAGGCATAATCGTAAAAGTGACATCAGTTCCTAGCAGACAGACATACAGGAATAGGAGGTGCTGGTCCGTAGCAATCACGCATAATATTTTCCGTGGTGCCAGTTCATATCTTGCAGGCATAATCGTATAAGAGACGTTAGTTCCTAGAAGACAGACATACTCGAATAGGAGGGAGTTGTCCGTAGCAAACATGCATAATATTTTACGTGGTGCCAGTTCCTATGTTAGGCATAATCGTATAAGAGACGTTAGTTCCTGGCAGACAGACATACTCGAATAGGAGGGACTGGTCCGTAGGAAACACGCATAAAATCTTACGTGGTGCCAGTTTTTATCTGGCAGGCATAATTGTATAAGAAACGTGAGATCCTAGCAGACAGACTTACTCGAATAGGAGAGACTGGTCCGTAGCAAACACGCATAATATTTCACGTGGTGCCAGTTCCTATCTGGTAAGGCATAATCGTATAAGAGACTTTAACCCTAGCAGACGGACATACTCGAAAAGAAATGAGTGGTCCGTAGCAAACACGCATAATATTGCATGTGGTGCCAGTTCCTAGCTGGCAGGCTTAATCGTATGAGAGCACGGTAGTTCCTAGGCGACAGACATACTAGAAAAGTAGGGACTGGTCCGTAGGATGCATAATATATTACATGGTGCCAGTACCTGTCTGGCAGGCATAATCGTATAAGAGACGTTAGTTCCTGGCAGACAGCCATACTCGAATAGGAAGGTCTGGTCCGATGCAAACACGCATAATATTTTACGTGGTGACAGTTCCTATCTGGCAGGCATAATCGTATAAGAGACGTCAGTTCCTGGCAGACAGACATACTCGAATAGGCGGGACTGGTCCGTAGCAAACACGCATAATATTTTACGTGGTGCCAGTTTATAACTGGTAGGCATAATCGTAAAAGTGACGTTAGGTCCTAGCATAGAGCCATGCTCTAATAAGATGGACTGGTCCGTAGCAAACACGCATATTATTTAATGTGGTGCCAAGTCCTAGCTGGCAGGCATAATCGTATAAGAGACTTTAGTTCCTAGCAGACAGACATATTCGAATAGTAGGGACTGGTCCGTAGCAAACACGCATAATATTTTACGTGGTGCGCCTTCCTAACTGGTAGGCATAACCGTAAAAAGACGTTAGTACCTAGCAGACAGACATACTGGAATATGAAGGAATGGTCCGTAGCAAACACGCATAATATTGTGCGTGGTTGAAGTACCTATCTGGTAGGTATAATCGTACAGGAGACGTTAGTTCCTAGCAGACAGATATATTCGAATAGGAGGGAATGGTCCATAGCAAAAATGCATAATATTTTACGTGGTGCCAGTTTCTATCTGGCAGGCATAATCGTATATGAGACTTTAGTTCCTAGCAGACAGACTTACACGAATAGAAGGGACTGGTCCGTAGCAAACATGCATAATATTTTACGTGGCGCCAGTCACTATCTGGCAGGCATAATCGTATAAAAGACATTAGTTCCTAGCAGACAGACATACTCGAATAGGAGGGATTGGTCCGTAGCAAACACGCATAATATTTTCCGGGGTGCCAGTTCCTAGTTGGCAGACATAATCGTATGAGAGACGTTAGTCCCTAGCAGACAGACATACTCGAATAGGAGAGACTGGTCCGTAGCAAACAGGCATAATATTTTACGTGGTGCCAGTTCCTATCTGGCAGGCATAATCGTATAAAAGACTTTAGTTCCAAGCAGACTGACATACTCGAATAGGAGGGACTGGTCCGTAGCAATCATTCATAATATTTTACGTGGTGCCAGTTCCTATCTCGCAGGCATAATCGTATAAAAGACGTTAGTTCATAGCAGATAGACATACTCGAATAGGAGGGACTGGTCCGTGGCAAACACGCATAATATTTCACGTGGTGACAGTTCCTATCTGGCAGGCATAATAGTATAAAAGACGTTAGTTCCTAGAAGACAGACATACTCGAATAGGAGGGACTGATCCGTAGCTAACATGCATAATATTTTACGTGGTGCCAGTTCCTATCTGGCAGGCATAATCGTATACAAGACTTTAGTTCCTAGCAGACAGACATACACGAATAGGAGAGACTGGTCCGTAGCAAACATGCATAATATTTTACGTGGTGCCAGTTCCTATCTGGCAGGCATAAACTTATAAAAGACGTTAGTTCCTAGCAGAGAGACATACTCGAATAGGAGAGATTGTCCCTAGCAAACAGGCATAATATTTTACGTGGTGCCAGTTCCTATCTGGCAGGCATAATCGTATAAAAGACGTTAGTTCCAAGCAGACAGACATACTCGAATAGGAGGGACTGGTCCTTAGCAAACATTCATAATATTTTACGTGGTGCCAATTCCTACCTCGCAGGCATAATCGTATAAAAGACGTTAGTAACTAGCAGACAGATATATTCGAATAGGAGCGACTTATCCGTAGCAAACATGCATAATGTTTTACGTGGTGCCAGTTCCTCCTCGAATAGGAGGGAGTGGTCAGTAGCAAACACGCATATTTTACGTGGTCCCAGCCCTATCTGGCAGTCATGATCGTATAAAAGACTTTAGTTCCTAGTAGACAGACATACTCGAATAGGAGGGACTCGTCCGTAGCAAACATGCATAATATTTGACGTGGTGCCAGTACCTATCTGGCCGGCATAATTGCATATGAGACGTTATTTCCTAGCAGACAGACATACACGAATAGGAGGGATTGGTCCGTAGTAAATATGCATAATATTTTACGTGGTGCCAGTTCCTATCTGGAAGGCATAATCGTATAAAAGACATTAGTTCCTAGCAAACAGACATACTCCAATAGGAGGGACTGGTCCGTAGCAATCATGCATAATATTTTAAGTGGTGCCAGTTTTTAGCTGGCAGATATAATCGTATGAGAGACGTTAGTTCCTAGCAGACAGATACTCAAATAGGAGGGACTGGTCAGTAGCAAACATGCATAATATTTTACGTGGTGACAGTTCCTTATCTGGCAGGCTTAATAGTATAGGAGACGTTAGTTCCTAGCAGACAGACATACTCGAATAGGAGGACTGGTCCGAAGCAAACACGCATAATATTTTACGTCGTGACAGTTCCTATATGGCAGGCATAATCGTATAAAAGACGTTAGTTTCTAGCAGAACGACATACTCGAATAGGAGGGACTGGACCGTAGCAAACATGCATAATATTTTACGTGGTGCCAGTTCCTAACTGGCCGGCATAATCGCATATGAGACGTTAGTTCCTAGCAGACAGACATACACGAATAGGAGGGATTGGTCCGTAGCAAACATGCATAATAATAATTTACGTGGTGCCAGTTCCTATCTTGCAGGCATAATCGTATAAGGAACGTTAGTTCCTAGCAGACAGACATAGTCGAAGAGCAGGGACTGGTCCGTAGCAAACATGTATAATATTTTACGTGTTGTCAGTTACTAGCTGGCAGGCATAATCATATAAGAGGCGTTAGTTCCTAGCAGACAGACATACTCGAATAGGAGGGACTTGTCCGTTGCAAACACGCATAATAAATTACGTGGTGCCAGTTCCTATCTGTTAGGCATAATCTTATAAAAGACGTTAGCTCCTAGCAGACGGACATATTCGAAAAGTAGGGACTGGTCCGTAGCAAACATACATAATATTTTAGTTGGTGCCAGTTCCTATATGGCAGCCATAATCGTATAAATGTCGTTAGTTCCTAGCAGATAGACATACTCGAATAGGACAGACTGCTCCGTAGCAAACATGCATAAAATTTTACGTGGTGGCATTTCCTATCTGGCAGGCACAATCGTATAAGAGACGTTAGTTCCTAGCAGACAGACATACTCGAATAAGAGGGACTGATCCGTAGAAAAACATGCGTAATATTTTACGTGGTGCCAGTTCCTATCTGGAAAGCACAATCATATAAGAGACGTTAGTTCCTAGCAGACAGACATACTCGAATAGGAGGGACTGGTCCGTAGCAAACACGCATAATATTTTACGCGGAGCCAGTTCCTAGTTGGCAGACATAATCGTATAAGAGACGTTAGTCCCTAGCAGACAGACATACTCGAATAGGAGAGACTTGTCCGTAGCAAACAGGCATAATATTTTACGTGGTGCCAGTTCCTATCTGGCAGGCATAATCGTATAAAAAACGTTAGTTCCAAGCAGACAGACATACTCGAATAGGAGGGACTGGTCCGTAGCAAACAAAAATTCATAACATTTTACGTGGTGCCAGTTCCTATCTCGCAGGCATAATCGTATAAAAGACGTTAGTTCCTAGCAGACAGACATACTCGAATAGGAGGGAGTGGTCCGTAGCAAACACGCATAATATTGTACGGCGTGCCAGTTCCTAGTTGGCAGACATAATCGTATAGGAGACGTTAATAACCTAGCAGACAGACATACTCGAATAGGAGGGACTGGTCATTAGGAAACATGCATAATATTTTACGTGGTGCCAGTTCCTATCTGGCAGGCATGATCGTATAAAAGACCTTAGGTACTAGCAGACAGACATAATCGAATAGGAGGGACTGATCCGGAGTTAACATGCATAATATTTTACGTGGTGCCAGTTCCTATCTGGCAGGCATAATCGTATAAAATAATTTAGTTCCTAGCAGACAGACATACACTAATAGATGAGACTGGTCCGTAGCAAACATGCATAATATTTTACGTGGTGCCAGTTCCTATCTGGCAGGCATAAACTTATAAAAGACGTTAGTTCCTAACAGACAGACATACTCGAATAGGAGAGACTGGTCCGTAGCAAACAGGCATAATATTTTACCTGGAGCCAGTTCCTATCTGGCAGGCATAATCGTAAAAAAGACGTTAGTTCCAAGCAGACAGACATACTCGAATAGGAGGGACTGGTCCCTAGCAAACATTCATAATATTTTACGTGGTGCCAGTTCCTATCTCGCAGGCATAATCGTATAAAAGACGTTAGTACCTAGCAGACAGACATGCTCGAATAGGAGGGACTTATCCGTAGCAAACATGCATAATATTTTACGTGGTGCCAGTTCCTACTCGAATAGGAGGGAGTGGTCAGTAGCAAACACGCATAATATTTTACGTGGTTCCAGTTCCTATCTGGCAGGCATAAACGTATAGTAGACGTTAATCCCTAGCAGACAGACATACTCGAATAGGAGGGACTGGTCCTTAGCAAACATGCATAATATTTAACGTGGTGCCAGTTCCTATCTGGCAGGCATAATCGTAATAGAGACGTTAGTTCCTAACAGACAGACATAGTCAAAGAGCAGGGACTGGTCCGTAGCAAATATGTATAATATTTTACGTGGTGCCAGTTCCTAGCAGACAGACATTCTCGTATAGGAGGGACTGCTCCGTAGCAAAGACGCATAACATTTTACGTGGTGCCAGTTCTTATTTGGCAGGCATAATTGTATAAGAGACGTCAGTTCCTATCAGACAGTCATACTCGAATAGAAGGGAGTGGTCAGTAGCAAACATGCATAATATACTATGTGGTGCCAGCCCTACCTGGCAGGCATGATCGTATAAAAGAAGTTATTTCCCAGCAGACAGACATATTCGAATAGGTGGGACTGGTCCGTAGCAAACACGGATAATATTTTACGTGGTGCCAGTTCCTATCTGGCAGGCATAATCGTATAAAACACGTTTGTTCTTAGTAGACAGACATACTCGTAAAGGAGTGAATCGTCCGTAGCAAACAGGCATAATATTTTACGTGGTGCCATTTCCTATCTGGCAGGCATAATCGTATAGGAGACGTTAGTTCCTAGCAGACAGACATACTCGTATAGGAGGGAATCGTCCGTAGCAAACAAGCATAATGTTTAACGTGGTGCCAGTTCCTCACTGGCAGGCATAATCGCATATGAGACATTAGTTCCGAGCAGACAGATATACTCGAAAAGGAGGGACTGGTCCGCAACAAACATGCATAATATTTTACGTGGTGCCAGTTCCTATCGGGCAAGCATAATCGTATAAAAGACGTTAGTTCCTAGCAGACAGACATACTCGAATGGGATGGATTGGTCCGTAGCAAACATGTATAATATTTTACGTGTTGTCAGTTACTAGCTGGCAGGCATAATCATATAAGAGACGTTAGTTCCTAGCAGACAGACATACTCGAATAGGAGGGACTGGTCCGTAGCTAACACGCATAATATTTGACGTGGTGCCAGTTCTTATTTGGCAGGCATAATCGTATAAGAGACGTCAGTTCCTAGCAGACTGACACATTCGAATAGTAAAGACTGGTCCGCAGCAAACATGCATAATAATTTACGTGGTGAGATTTCCTAGCTGGCAGGCATAATCGTATTATAGACGTTAGTTCCTAGCAGACAGACATACTCGAATAGGATGGACTGGTCCGTAGCAAACATGCATAATATTGTCCGTGGTGCCAGTTCCTATCTGTCAGGCATACTCATATAGGAGACGTTAGTTACTAGCAGACAGACATACACGAATAGGAGGGACTGGTCCGTAGCAAACATGCATAATATTTAACGTGGTGCCAGTTCCTATCTGGCAGGCACAATCTTATAAAGACGTTAGTTTTTGGCAGACAGACTTACTCGACTAGTTGGGACTGGTCCGTAGCAAACATGCATAATATTTTACGTGGTGACAGTTCCTATCTGGCAGGCATAATCGTATAAGATACGTTAGTTCCTAGTAGACAGACATATTCGAAAAGGAGAGACTGGTCCGTAGCAAACATGCATAACATTTTACGTGGTGACAGTTCCTATCTGGCAGGCATAATCGTATAAGAGACGTTAGTTCCTAGCAGACAGATATACTCGAATAGTAGAGACTGGTCCGCAGCAAACATGCATAATATTTTACGTGGTGCCAGTTCCTATCTGGAAGGCATAATCGTATAGGAAACTTTAGTTCCTAGCAGGCAGATATACTCGAATAGAAGGGATTGGTCCTTAGTAAACATGCATAATATTTTATGTGGTGCCAGTTCCTAGGTGTCAGGCATAATCGTATAAAAGAAGTTAGAACCTAGCAGACAGACATACTCGAATATGAGGGACTGGTCCATAGCAAACATGCATAATATTTTCCGTGGTGCCAGTTCCTATCTGGCAGGCATACTCGTATAAAAGACGTTAGTTCCTAGCAGATAGACATACTCGAATAGGAATGACTGGAACACGTAGCAAACATGCAATAATATTTTACGTTGTGCCAGTTCCTATCTGGCAGGCATAATCGTATAGGACACGTTAGTTCATAGCAGACAGACATACACGAATATGAGGGATTGCTCCGTAGCAAGAATGCATAATATTTTACGTGGTTCCAGTTCCTAGTTGGCAGGCATAATCGTATAAAAGACGTTAGTTCCTAGCAGACAGACATACTCGAATAGGAGGGACTGATCCGTAGAAAACATACATAATATTTTACGTGGTTCCAGTTCCTATCTGTCTGATAGGACGAATATGAAGGACTGCTCGGTAGCAAGAATGCATAATATTTTACGTGGTTCCAGTTCCTAGCTGTCAGGCATATTCGTATAAAAGACGTTAGTTACTAGTAGACAGACATTCTCGAATAAGAGGGACTGGTCCGTAGAAAACATGCATAATATTTTACGTGGTTCCAGTTCCTATCTGCCAGGCATAATGGTATAGGAGACATTAGTTCCTAGCAGACAGACATACACGAATAGGAGGGACTGGTCCGTAGAAAACATGCATAATAGTTTACGTGTTTCCAGTTCCTATCTGGCAGGCATAATCGTATAGGACGCGTTAGTTCCTAGCAGACAGACATACACGAATAGGCCTGACTGGTCCGTAGTAAACATGCATAATATTTTACGTGGTTCCAATTCCTATCTGGCAGGCATAATCGTATAGGAGACGTTAGTTTCTAGCAGACAGACATACTCGAATAGGAGGGACTGGTCCCTAGCAAACACGAATAATATTTTACGTGGTTCCAGTCCCTAGTTGGCAGAAATAATCGTATAAGAGAGGTTAGTTCCTAGCAGACAGTCAAGCTCGAATAGCAGGGACTGGTCCGTAGCAAACACGCATAATATTTTACGTGGTCCCAGTTCCTAGTTAGCAGATAAAATCGTATAAGTGACGTTAGTTCCTAGCAGACAGACATACTCGAATAGGAGGGAATGGTCCGTAGCAAACATGCATAATGTTTTACGTGGTGCCAGTTCCTATCTGGCAGGCATAATCGTATAGGAGACGTTAGTTACTAGCAGACAGACTTACACGAATAGCAGGGATTGGTTCGTAGCAATCATGCATAATATTTTACGTGGTTCCAGTTCCTCTCTGGCAGGCATAATCGTATAGGAGACCTTAGTTCCTAGCAGACAGACATACTCGAATAGGAGGGACTGGTCGGTAGCAAACATGCATAATATTTAACGTGGTGCCAGTTCCTATCTGGCAGGCATAATCGTATAAAAGATGTTAGTTCCTAGCAGACAGACATACTCGAATAGGAGGGACTGGTCCGTAGCAAAAATACATAATATTTCAGGAGGTGCCAGTTACTATCTGGCAGGCATAATCGTATAAAAGACGTTAGTACCTAGCAGACAGACATACTCGACTAGGAGGGACTGGTCCGTAGCAAACACGCATAATATTTTACGTGGTCCCAGTTCCTAGTTACCAGATATAATCGTATAAGTGACGTTAGTTCCTAGCAGACAGACATACTCGAATAGGAGGGAATGGTCCGTAGCAAACATGCATAATGTTTTTCGTGGTGCCAGTTCCTATCTGGCAGGCATAATCGTATAGGAGACTTTAGTTCCTAGCAGACAGTCATACTCGAATAGGAGGGACTGGTCCGTAGCAAACATGCATAATATTTTACGTGGTGCCAGTTCCTATCTGGCAGGCATAATCGTATATGAGACATTAGTACTTGGCAGACAGACATAATCGACTAGGAGGGACTGGTCCGTAGCAAACATGCATAATATTTTACATGGAGCCAGTTCCTATCTGGCAGGCATAATCGTATAAAAGACGTTAGTTTCTAGCAGACAGACATACTCGAATAGGAGGGACTGGTCCGTAGGAAACATGCATAATATTTTACGTGGTGCCAGTTCCTAGGTCGTAGGCATAATCGTATAAAAGACGTTAGTTCCTAGCAGACAGACATACTCGAATAGAAGGGACTGGTCCGTAGCAAACATGCATAATAATTTACGTGGTGCCAGTTCCTATCGGGCAGGCTTAATCTTATAGGAGACGTTAGTATGTAGCAGACAGACATACACGAAGAGGAGGGACTGGTCCGTAGGAAACATCCATAATATTTTACGTGGTCTAAGTTCCTATCTGGCAAGCATAATCGGGGAGGAGACGTTAGTTCCTAGCAGACAAACATACTCGAATAGGAGGGAACAGTAGTAGCAAACATGCATAATATTTTACGTGGAGCCAGTTCCTATCTTGCAGGCATAATCGTATAAGAGACGTTAGTTCCTAGCAGACAGACATACTCGAATAGGAGGGACTGGTCCGTAGCAAACACGCATAATATTTTACGTGGTGCCAGTTCCTAGTTAGCAGACATAATCGTATAAGAGACGTTAGTTCCTAGCAGACAGACATACCCGAATAGGAGGGACTTGTCCGTAGCAAACATGCATAATATTGTCCGTGGTGCCAGTTCCTATCTGGCAGGCATAATCGTATAAAAGACATTAGTTCCTAGCAGATAGACATACTCGAATAGGAGGGACTGGTCCGTCCACACATGCATAAAATCTTCCGTGGTGCCAGTTCCTATCTGGTAGGCATGATCTTATTAAATACGTTAGTTCCTAGCAGACAGACATACTGGAATAGGAGGGACTGGTCCGTAGCAAACATGCATAATATTTTACGTGGTGCCAGTATATATCTGGCAAGAATAATCGTATTAGTGACGTTTGTTACTAGCAGACAGACATACTCGAATAGTAGGGAGTGGTCCGTAGTAAACATGCATAATATTTTACGTGGTGCCAGTGCTTATCTGGCAGGCATACTCTTATATGTGAAGTTAATTCATAGCTGACAGTCATACTCGAATAGGAGTGACTGGTCCGTAGCAAACATGCATAATATTTTACATGGTGCCAGTTCCTATCTGTCAGGCATAATCGTATAAGTGACGTTAGATACTAGCAGACAGACATACTCGAATAACAGGGACTGGTCCGTAGCAAACATGCATGATATTTTACATGGTGCCAGTTCCTATCTGGCAGGCATAATCGTATAAGAGACGTTAGTTCCTAGCAGACATATTCGATTAGGAGGGACTGGTCCGTAGAAAACATGCGTAAAATCTTACATGGTGCCAGTTCCTATCTGGCAGGTATAATCGCATGAGAGACTTGGGGCAAATTACTATCTGGCAGGCATAATCGTACAAGAGACGTTTGTTCCTAGGAGACAGACATATTCGAATAGGAAGGACTGGTCCGTAGCAAACACGCATAATATTTTACATGCTGACAGTTCCTATCTTGTAGGCACAATCGGATAAGAGACTTTAGTTCCTAGCAGACAGACAAACTCGAATCGGAGGGGCTGGTCCGTAGCAAACACGCATAATACTTTACCTGGTTCCAGTTCCTATCTGGCAGGCATAATCGTATAAATGACGTTAGTTCCTAGCAGACAGACCTACGCGAATAGGTGGGATTGGTCCGTAGAAAACACGCATAATATTTTACGTGGTTCCAGATCCTATCTGGCAGGCATAATCGTATAAATGACGTTAGTTCCTTGCAGACAGACATACTCGAATAAAAGGGACTGGTCCGTAGCAAACACACATAATATTTTACGTGGTGACAGTTCCTATCTGGCAGGCATAATCGTCTAAGTGTCGTTAGTTACTAGCAGATAGACATGCTCGAATAAGAGGAACTGTTCCGTAGCAAACATGCATAATATTTTACGTGGTGACAGTTCATATCTGGCACGCTTAATCGTATAAATGACGTTAATTCGTAGCAGACAGACATACTCGAATGGAAGGGTCTGTTCCGTAGCAAAAACGCATAATATTTTACGTGGTGACAGTTCCGAGTTGGCAGACATAATCGTATAGAAGACGTTAGTTCCTAGCAGACAGATATACTCGAATAGTAGGGTCAGGTCCGTAGCAAACATGCATAATACTTTACGTGGTGACAGTTCCTATCTGGCGGGCATGATCGTATAAGAGACGTTAGTTCCTAGCAGACAGACATATTCCAATAGGAGGAACTGGTCGTAGCAAACATGCATAATAATTTAGGTGGTGCCAGTTCCTGTCTGGCAGGCATAATAGTATAAGAGACGTTAGTTCCTAGCAGACAGACATACTCGAATAGGAGGGACTCGTCCGTAGCAAACACGCATAATATTTTACGTGGTGCCAGTTCCTATCTGGTAGAAACAATCGCATGAGTGACATTAGTTCCTAGCAGACAGTCAAACTCGAATAAAAGGGGCTGGTTGTAGCAAACACGCATAATATTTTACGTGGTGCCAATTCCTATCTGGCAGGCATAAAGGTCTAAGAGTCGTTAGTTCTTAGCAGACAGACCTACTCGAATAGGAGGGACTGGTCGTAGCAAACATGCATAATATTTTCCGTGGTGCCAGTTTCTATCTGGCAGGCATAATCGTATAAGAGACGTTAGTTCCTAGCAGATAGACATGCTCAAATAGAAGGGACTGGTCCGTACAAACATGCATAAAATCTTCGGTGGTGCCAGTTCCTATCTGGTAGGCATGACCGTATAAGATACTTTAGTTCCTAGCACACAGACATACTGGAAGAGGAGGGATTGTTCCGTAGCAAACACGCATAATATTTTACGTGGTTCCAGTCCCTATCTGGCAGGTATAATCGTATAAATGACGTTAGTTCCTAGCAGACAGACCTACTCGAATAGGGGGGATTGGTCCGTAGCAAACAGGCATAATATTTTACGTGGTGCCAGTTTTTATCTGGCAGGCATAATCGTATAAGAGACGTTAGTTCCTAGCAGACAGATATATTCGAATGAAAGAGACTGGTCCGTAGAAAACATGCAGAAAATCTTACCTGGTGCCAGTTCCTATCTGGCAGGCATAATCGCATAAGAGTCGTTAGTACCTAGCAGACAGACATACTCGAATAGGAGAAGCTGGTCCGTAGCAAACATATAATATTTTACTTGGTGCCAGTTCGTATCTGGCAGGCATAATCGTATAAAAGACATTACTTCTTAGCAGACATACATACTCGAATATGAGGGACTGGTAAGTAGCAAACATGCATAATATTTTACGTGGTGCCTGTTCCAATCTGGCAGGCATAATCGTATAAGTGACGTTAGATATTAGCAGACAGACGTACGCGAAAAACAGGGACTGGTCCGTAGCAAACATGCATAATATTTTACGTGGTGCCAGTTCCTATCTGGCAGGCATAATCGTATAAATGACGTTAGTTCCTAGCAGAAAGACCTACTCGAATAGGAGGGATTGGTCCGTAGCAAAGACGCATAATATTTTACGTGGTGCCAGTTTTTATCTGGCAGGCATAATCGTATAAGAGACGTTAGTTCCTAGCAGACAGATATACTCGAAAAGAGGGACTGGTCAGTAGCAAACATGCATAATATTTTACGTGGTGCCAGTTCCTATTCGGCAGGCATAATCGTATAAGAGTCTTTAGTTCCTAGCAGATAGACATGCTCGAATAGGAGGAACTGGTCCGTAGCAAACATGCATAAAATTTTACGTGGTGCCAGTTCCTATCTGATAGGCATAATCGTATAAGAGACGTTTGTTCCTAGCAGACAGACATACTCGAATAGGAGTGAATGATCTGTAGCAAACATGTATAATATTTTACGTGGTGACAGTTCCTATCAGGTAGGCATAATCGTATAAGAGACGTTAGTTCCTAGCACACAGACATACTCGAATAGGAGGGACTCGTCCGTAGAAAACACGCATGAGATTTTACGGGCTGCCAGTTCCTATCTGGTAGACATAATCGTATATGAGACGTGAGTTCCTAGCAGACAGACATACTCGAAGAGGAAGGACTTGTCCGTAGAAAACACGCATAATATATTACGTGGTGCCAGTTCCTATCTGGTAGAAACAATCGTATAAGTGACGTTAGTACCTAGCAGACAGTCACACTCGAATAAAAAGGGCTGGTCCGTAGCAAACACGCATAATATTTTACGTGGTGCCAGTTCCTATCTGGCAGACATAATCGTATAAGTGATGATAATTCCTAGCAGACAGACATTCTCGAATAAAGGGACTGGTCCGTAGCAAACCTGCACAAAATCTTACGTGGTGCCAGTTCTTATCTGGCAGGCATAAACGTCGAAGAGTCTTTAGTTCCTAGCAGACAGACCTACTCGAATATGTAGGACTGGTCCGTAGAATATCCGCATAATATTTTGCGTGGTGCCAGTTCCTATCTGGCAGGCATAATCGTATAATTGACGTTTGTACCTAGTAGACAGACATACTCGAATAGGAGGGACTGGTCCGTAGCAAACATGCATAACATTTTATGTGGTGCCAGTTCTTATCTGGCAGGTACTATCGTATAAGAGACGTAAGTTCCTAGCAGACAGTCATACTCGAATAGGAGGCACTGGTCCGTAGCAAACACGCATAATATTTTACGGGGTGCCAGTTCCTATCTGTTAGGCATAATCGTATAAGTGACGTTAGTTCCTAGCAGACAGACATACTCGAATAGGAAGGACTGGTCCGTAGCAAACACGCATAATATTTTACCTGGTGCCAGTTTCTATCTGGCAGGCATAATCGTATAAATTACGTTAGTTCCTAGCAGACAGACCAACTCGAACAGGAGGGATTGATCCGCAGCAAACACGCATAATATTTTCCGTGGTGCCAGTTCCTATCTGGCAGGCATAATCGTATAAGTGACGTTTGTTTTTAGGAGACAGTCATACTCGAATAGGAGGGACAGCTCCGTAGCAGATCATGCATAATGTTTTATGTGGTGCCAGATCCTATCTGGCAGGTATAATCGTATAAGAGACGTTAGTTCCTAGCAGAGAGACATACACGAATAGGAGGGGCTGGTCCGTAGCAAACACGCATAATATTTTAAGTAGTGCCAGTTCCAATCTGGCAGGCACATTCGTCTAAGAGACGTTAGTTCCTGGCAGAAAGACCTACTCGAATAGGAGGGACTGGTCCGTAGCAAACATGCATAATATTTTCCGTGGTGCCAGTTCATTTCTGGCAGGCATAATCGCATTAGAGACGTTAGTTCCTAGCCGACATATTCGAATAGGAGGGACTGGTCCGTAGCAAACATGCATAAAAACTTACGTGGTGCCAGTTCCTATCTGGCAGGCATAATCGTATAAGAGACATTAGTTCCTAGCAGTCAGACATGCTTGAATAGGAGGGACTGGTCAGTAGCAAACATGCATAATATTTTACGTGGTGACAGTTCCAATCTGGCAGGCATAATCGTATAAGAGACATTAGTTCCTAGCAGACAGACATACTCGAAATAGAGGGACTGGTCCGTAGCAAACATGCATGAAAACTTACATGGCGCTAGTTCCTATCTGTCAGGTATAATCGCATAAGTGATGTGGTCCCAGTTCCTATCTGGCAGGCATAATCGTATAAGAGACGTTTGTTCCTAGCAGACAGACATACTCGAATAGGATTGACTGGTCCCTAGCAAACATGCATAAAAACTTACGTGGTGATAGTTCCTATCTGGCAGGCACAATCGTATAAGAGACGTTAGTTCCTAGCAGACAGAAAAAATCGAATAGGAGGGCCTGGTCCGTAGCAAACACGCATAATATTTAACGTGGTTCCAGTTCCTATCTGGCAGGCATAATCGTATAAATAACGTTGGGTCCTAGCAGGCACACCTACTCGAATAGTTGGGATTGGTCCGTAGCAAACACGCATAATATTTTACGTGGTTGCAGTTCCTATCTGGCAGGCATAACCGTATAAATGACGTTAGTTCCTAGCAGACACATATATACTCGAAAAGGAGAGATTGGTCCCTAGCAAACACGCATAATATTTTACGTGGTGCCAGTTTTTATCTGGCAGGCAGAATCGTATAAGTGACGTTAGTTCCTAGTAGTCAGACATAATCGAAAAGGAGGGATTGGCCCGTAACAAACATGCATGATATTTTACGTGGTGCCAGTTCGTATCTGGCAGGTATAATCGTATAAGAGACAATAGTTCCTAGCAGACAGACATACTCGAATAGGAGGGACTGGTACGTAGCAAAAATGCATAATATTTTACTTGGTGCCAGTTCCTATCTGTCAGGTATAAACGCATAAGAGACGTGGTCCCAGTTCCTATCTGGCAGGCATAATCGTATAAGAGACGTTTGTTCCTAGCAGACAGACATAATCGAATAGGATTGACTGGTCCCTAGCAAACATGCATAATATTTTACGTGGTGCCAGTTTTTATCTGGCAGGCATAATCCTATAATAGACTTTAGTTCCTAGCAGACAGGCATACTCGAATAAAAGGGACTGGTCCGTAGCAAACATGCATAAAATCTTACGTGGTGCCAGTTCTTATCTGTCAGGCATAATTGTATAAGAAACGTGAGATCCTAGCAGACAGACTTACTCGAATAGGAGAGAATGGTCCGTAGCAAACACGCATAATATTTTACGTATTGCCAGTTCCTATCTGGTAAGGCATAATCGTATAAGAGACTTTAGTCCTTAGCAGACGTACATACTCGAATAGGAGTGACTGGTCAGTTCCTAGCTGGCAGGCATGATAGTATAAGAGACGTTAGTTCCTGGTAGACAACCATACTCGAATAGTAAGGTCTGGTCCGAAGCAAACACGCATAATATTTTACGTGGTGCCAGTTCCTATGTTAGGCATAATCGTATAAGAGACGTTAGTTCCTGGCATACAGACATACTCGAATAGTCGGGACTGGTCCGTAGCAAACACGCATAATATTTTACGTGGTGCCAGTTCCTATATGGTAGGAATAATCGTATAAGAGACTTTAGTTCCGAGTAGACGGACATACTCGAATAGGAGGGACTGGTCCGTAGCAAACACGCATAATATTTCATGTTGCGTCAATTCCTAGCTGGACGTCTTAATCGTATGATAGAACGTTAGTTCCTAGGCGACAGACATACTAGAAAAGTAGGGACAGGTCGGTAGCATGCATAATATTTTACATGGTGCCAGTTCCTATCTGTTAGGCATAATCGTATAAGAGACGTTAGTTCCTGGCAGACAGCCATACTCGAATAGGAGGACTGGTCCGAAGCAAACACGCATAATATTTTACGTCGTGACAGTTCCTATCTGGCAGGCATAATCGTATAAGAGACGTTAGTTACTGGCAGACAGACATAATCGAATAGTAGGGACTGGTCCGTAGCAAACACGCATAATATGTTACGTGGTGCCAGTTCCTATCTGGTAGGCATAATCGTAAAAAGACCTTAGTACCTAGCAGACAGACATACTGGTATATGAAGGACTGGTCCGAAGCAAACACGCATAATATTTTACGTGGTGACAGTTCCTTTCTGGCAGGCATAATCGTATAAGAGACGTTAGTTCCTGGCAGACAGATAATCGAATAGTAGGGACTGGTCCGAAGAAAACACGCATAATAGTTTCCGTGGTGACAGTTCCTATCTGGCAGGCATAATCGTATAAGAGACGTTAGTTTCTAGCAGACAGACATACGCGAATAGGAGGGACTGGTACGTAGCAAACATGCATAATATTTTACGTGGTGCCTGTTCCCATCTGTTAGGCATAATCGTATAAGAGACGTTCGTACCTAGCAGACAGACATACTCGAATAGGAGGGAGTGGTCCGTAGCAAACACGCATAATATTTTACGTGGTGACAGTTCATAACTGGTAGGCATTATCGTAAAAGAGACGTTAGTTCCTAGCATAGAGCCATGCTCTTATAAGAGGGACTGGTCCGTAGCAAACACGCATATTAGTTTACATGGTGCCAATTCCGAGCTGGCAGGCGTAATCGTATAAGAGATTTTAGTTCCTAGCAGCCAGATATATTCGAATAGTAGGGACTGGTCCGTAGCAAACACGGATAATATTTTACGTGGTGCCAGTTCCTAGCTGGCAGGCATAATCGTATAAGAGATGTTAGTTCCTAGGAGACAGACATACTCGCATAGGAGGGACTGGTCCTTAACAAACACTCATAATATTTCATGTGGTGCCAGTTCCTAGCTGGCAGGCTTAATTCTATAAGAGATATTAGTTCCTAGCAGAGATACTTACTAGAAAAGAGAGACTGGTCCGTAGCAAACCCGCATAATATTTTACGTGGTGTCAGTTTCTATTTGGTAGGCATAATCGTATAAGAGACTTTAGTTCCTAGCAGACGGACATACTCGAATAGGAGGGACTGGTCCGTAGCAAACACGCATAATATTTCATGTTGTGTCAATTCCTAGCTGGAAGGCTTAATCGTATGATAGAACGTTAGTTCCTAGGCGACAGACATACTAGAAAAGTAGGGACTGGTCGGTAACATGCATAATATTTTACATGGTGCCAGTTCCTATCTGGCAGGCATAATCGTATAAGAGACGTTAGTTCCTGGCAAACAGACATAATCGAATAGTAGGGACTGGTCCGAAGCAAACACGCATAATAGTTTCCGTGGTCACAGTTCCTATCTGGCACGCATAATCGTATAAAAGACGTTAGTTTCTAGCAGACAGACATATTCGAATAGGAGGGACTGGTACGTAGCAAACATGCATAATATTTTACGTGGTGCCAGTTCCTATCTGTTAGGCATAATCGTATAAGAGACTTCAGTTCCTAGCAGACAGACATACTCGAATAGGAGGGACTGGTCCGTAGCAAACCTGCATAATATCTTACCTGGTGCCAGTTCCTAGCTGGTAGGCATAATGGTAGAAGAGACGTTAGTTCCTAGCAGACAGACATACAGGAATAGGAGGGGCTAGTCCGTAGCAATCACGCATAATATTTTCCGTGGTGCCAGTTCATATCTTGCAGGCATAATCGTATAAGAGACGTTAGTTTCCTAGCAGACAGACATACAGGAATAGGAGGGGCTGGTCCGTAGCAATCACGCATAATATTTTCCGTGGTGGCAGTTCATATCTTGCAGGCATAATCGTATAAGAGACGTTAGTTCCTAGAAGACAGACATACTCGAATATGAGGGACTTGTCCGTAGCAAACACGCATAATATTTTACGTGTTGCCAGTTCCTAGCTGGCAGGCATAATCGTATCAGTGACGTTAGTTCCTAGCATTAGAGCCATGCTCTAATAAGAGGGACTGGTCCGTAGCAAACACGCATATAATTTTACGTGGTGCCAATTCTTAGCTGGCAGTCTTAATCGTATAAGAGACTTTAGTTCCTAGCAGACAGACATACTCGAATAGTAGGGACTGGTCCTTAACAAACACGCATAATATTTCATGTGGTGACAGTTGCTAGCTGGCAGGCTTAATCGTATAAGAGACGTTAGTTCCTAGCAGACAGACATACTCGAATAGGAGGGACTGGTCCTTAACAAACACGCATAATATTTCATGTGGTGGCAGTTACTAGCTGGCAGTCTTAATCGTATAAGAGACGTTAGTTCCTAGCAGACAGACATACTCGAATAGGAGGGACGGGTCCGTAGCAAACATGCTTAATATCTTACGTGGTGCCAGTTCCTAGCTGGTAGGCATAATGGTAGAAGAGGCCTTAGTTCCTAGCAGACAGATATACAGGAATAGGAGGGGCTGGTCCGGAGCAAACACGCATAATATTTTAAGTGGTGCCAGTTCCTAGCTGGCAGGCCTTATCGAATTAGAAACGCTAGTTTCTAGCAGACAGACATGCTCGAATACGTGTGACTGGTCCGTAGCAAACACGCATAACTTTTTACGTGGTGCCAGTTCCTAGCTGGCATGCATAATCGTATACGAGACGTTAGTTCCTAGCAGACAGACATAATCGAATAGGAGGGACTTGTCCGTAGAAAAATACGCATAATATTTTCGTGGTGCCAGTTCCTAGCTGGCAAGCATAATCGTATAAGATACGTTAGTTCCTAGCAGACACTAAAACTCGAATAAGAGGGACTGGTACTTAGCAAACACGCATAAAATTTTCGTGGTGCCAGTTCCTATCTGGTAGGCATAATCGTATAAGAGACTTTAGTTCCTAGCAGATATTCAAACTCGAATAGGAGAGACTGGTCCGTAGCAAACATGCATAAAATCTTACTTGGTGCCAGTTCCTAGCTGGCAGGCTTAATCGTATAAGAGACGTTAGTTCCTAGAAGACAGACATACTCGAATAGGAGGGACTTGTCCGTAGCAAACATGCATAATATTTTACGTGGTGCCAGTTCCTATGTTAGGCATAATCGTATAAGAGACGTTAGTTCCTGGCAGACAGACATACTCGAATAGGAGGGACTGGTCCGTAGGAAACACGCATAAAATCTCACGTGGTGCCAGTTCTTATCTCTCAGGCATAATTGTATGAGAAACGTGAGATCCTAGCAGACAGACTTACTCGAATAGGAGAGACTGGTCCGTAGCAAACACGCATAATATTTTACGTGGTGCCAGTTCCTATCTGGTAAGGCATAATCGTATAAGAGACTTTAGTCCTTAGCAGACGGACATACTCGAATAGGTGTGACTGGTCCGTAGCAAACACGCATAATATTTCATGTGTTGCCAGTTCCTAGCTGGCAGGCATAATAGTATAAGAGACGTTAGTTCCTGGCAGACAGACATACTCGAATAGGAAGGACTGGTCCGAAGCAAACAAGCATAATATTTTACGTGCTGACAGTTCCTATCTGGCAGGCATAATAGTATAAGAGACGTTAGTTCCTGGCATACAGACATACTCGAATAGTATGGGCTGGTCCGTAGCAAACACGAATATTTTAGGTGGTGCCAGTACATATCTGTTAGGCATAATCGTATAAGAGACGTTCGTACCTAGCAGACAGACATACTGGAATAGGAGGGAGTGGTCCGTAGCAAACACGCAAAATATTTTACGTGGTGCCAGTTTATAACTGGTAGGCATAATCGTAAAAGAGACGTTAGGTCCTAGCATAGAGCCATGCTCTAATAAGAGGGACTGGTCCGTAGCAAACACGCATATTAGTTTACGTGGTGCCAATTCCTAGCTGGCAGGCATAATCGTATAAGAGACTTTATTTCCTAGTAGACAGACATATTCGAATAGTAGGGACTGGTCCGTAGCAAACACGGATAATATTTTACGTGGTGCCAGTTCCTAGCTGGCAGGCATAATCGTATAAGAGACGTTAGGTCCTAGCAATAGAGCCATGCTCTAATAAGAGGGACTGGTTCGTAGCAAACACGCATATTATTTTACGTGGTGCCAGTTTCTATCTGGTAGGCATAATCGTATAAGAGACTTTAGTTCCTAGCAGAGGACATACTCGAATAGGAGGGACTGGTCCTTAGCAAACACGCATAATATTTCATGTTGTGTCAATTCCTAGCTGGAATGCTTAATCGTATGATAGAACGTTAGTTCCTAGGCGACAGACATACAAGAAAAGTAGGGACTGGTCGGTAGCATGCATAATATTTTACATGGTGCCAGTTCCTATCTGGCAGTCATAATCGTATAAGAGACGTTAGTACCTGGCAGACAGACATAATCGAATAGTAGGGACTGGTCCGTAGCAAACACGCATAATATGTTACGTGGTGCCAGTTCCTATCTGGCAGGCATAATCGTATAAAAGACGTTAGTTCCTAGCAGACAGACATACTCCAATAGGAGTGACTGGTCCGTAGCAAAAATGCATAACATTTTACGAGGTGACAGTTCCTACCTGGCAGGCATAATCGTATAAGAGACGTTAATTCATAGCAGACAGACATACTCGAATATGATGGACTGGTCCGTAGCAAAGACGCATAATATTTTACGTGGTGCCAGAACCTAGCTGGCAGGCATAATCCTATGAGACGTTAAGTCCTTGAAGACAGACATACTCGAATAGGAGGGGCTTGTTCGGAGCAAACACGCATAATATTTTAAGTGGTGCCAGTTCCTAGCTGGCAGGCCTTATCGAATAAGAGACGCTAGTTTCTAGCAGACAGACATGCTCGAATAGGTGTGACTGGTCCATAGCAAACACGCATAACGTTTTACTTGGTGCCAGTTCCTAGCTGGCAGGCATAATCGTATACGAGACATTAGTTCCTAGCAGACAGACATAATCGAATAGGAGGGACTTGTCCGTAGAAAAATACGCATAATATTTTCGTGGTGCCAGTTCCTAGCTGGCAGGCATAATCGTATAAGATACGTTAGTTCCTAGCAGACACTAAAACTCGAATAAGAGGGACTGGTACTTAGCAAACACGCATAAAATTTTCGTGGTGCCAGTTCCTAGCTGGTAGGCATAATCGTATAAGAGACTTTAGTTCCTAGCAGATATTCAAACTCGAATAGGAGAGACTGGTCCGTAGCAAACATGCATAAAATCTTACTTGGTGCCAGATCCTAGCTGGCAGGCATAATCGTATAAGAGACGTTAGTTCCTAGCAGCCAGTCAAACTCGAATAGGAGGGACTGGTCCGTATCAAACACGCATTATATTTTACGTTGTGCCAGTTCCTTGGTGGCAGGCATAATCGTATAAGGGACGTTAGTACCTAGCAGACAGTAATACTCGAATAGTGTAGGTATGGTCCGTAGCAAACACGCAGAATATTCTCGTGGTGCCAGTTCCTAGCTGGCAGGCATAATCGTATAAGAGACATTAGTTTCTAGCAGACAGTCAAACTCGAATAGGAGAGACTGGTCCGTAGCATATGCATAAAATCTTACTTGGTTCCAGTTCCTAGCTGGCAGGCATAATCGTATAAGAGACTTTAGTTCTAAGCAGATAGTCAAATCGAGCTGTCAGGCATAATAGTATGAGAGACGTTAGTTTTTGGCAGACAGACATACACTCAATTCGGAGCGACAGATCCGTAGCAAACAAGCATAATATTTTATGTGGTGACTGTTTCTGGCTGGCAGGCATAATCATATAAGAGACGTTAGTTCCTAGCAGGCAGACATACTCAAATAGGAGATACTGGTCCGTAGCAAACATGCATAATTTGTTAAGAATGCATTTCCTAGCTGGCAGGCGTAATCGTATAAGAGACGTTAGTTCCTAGCAGACAGACATACTTGAATAGCAGGGATTGGTCCGTAGCAAACACGCATAATATTTTACGTGGTGCCAGTTCCTAGCTGGCAGGCATAATCGTATGATATCCGTTAGTTCCTAGCAGACAGACATACTCGAATAGGAGGGACTTGTCCGTAGGAAACATGCATAATAATTTACGTGGTGACAGTTCCTAGCTGGCAGACATAATCGTACAAGTGATGGTAGTTCCAAGCAGATAGTCATACTCGAAAAGTAGGTACTGGTCCGTAGCAAACACGCATAACATTTTACGTGGTACCAGTTTCTAGCTGGCAGGCATTATCGTAAAAGAGACGTTAGTTCCTAGTAGACAGACATAATCGAATGGAAGGGTCTTATCCGTAGCAAACACGCATAATATGTTACGTGGTGCCAGTTCCTAACTGGCAGGCATAAGCTTATAAGAGACGTTAGTTCCTAGCAGACAGTCAAACTCGAATAGGAGGGACTAGTCCGTAGCAAACAGTCACAAAATCTTACGTGGTGCCAGTACCTAGCTGGCAGGCGTAATCCTATGAGACTTTAGATCCTTGAAGACAGACATGCTCGAATAGGTGTGACTGGTCCGTAGCAAACACGCATAACATTTTACGTGGTGCCAGTTCCTAGCTGGCAGGCATAATCGTATAAGAGACTTTAGTTCCTAGCAGATAGTCAAACTGTAATAGGAGAGACTGGTCCGTAGCAAACATGCATGAAATCTTACTTGGTGCCAGTTCCTAGCTGGCAGGCATAATCGTATAAGAGACGTTAGTTCCTAGCAGACAGTAAAACTCGAATAGGAGGGACTGCTCCTTAGCAAATACGCATAATATTTTACGTGGTGCCAGTTGGTAGCTGGCAGGCATAATCATATGTGACGTTAGTTCCTCGCAGACAGTCAAACTCGAATAGGAGGGACTGCTCCGTAGCAAACACGCATAATATTTTCGTGGTGCCAGTTCCTAGCTGGCAGGCATAATCGTATGAGATGTTAGATACATACTCGAATAGGAGGGACTGGTCCGTATCAAACAAAGATAATATTTTACGTGGTGCCAGTTCCTTGGTGGCAGGCATAATCGTATAAGGGACGTTAGATCCTTGAAGTCAGACATACTCGAATGGGAGGGGCTGGTCCGGAGCAAACACGCATAATATTTTTACGTGGTAAAACCAGTTCCTAGCTGGCAGGCCTTATCGAATAAGAGACTCTAGTTTCTAGCTGACAGACATGCTCGAATAGGTGTGACTGGTCCGTAGCAAAAACGCATAACGTATTACGTGGTGCCAGTTCCTAGCTGGCAGGCATAATCGTATACGAGACGTTAGTACCTAACAGACAGACATAACGAATAGGAGGGACTTGTCCGTAGAAAAATACGCATAATATTTTGGTGGCGCCAGTTCCTAGCTGGCAGGCATAATCGTATAAGATACGTTAGTTCCAAGTAGACAGTAAAACTCGAATAAGAGGGACTGGTACTTAGCAAACACGCATAAAATTTTCGTGGTGCCAGTTCCTAGCTGTCAGGCATAATCGTATACGAGATTTTAGTTCTAGCAGATAGTCAAACTCGAATACTAGGGATTTGTCCCTAGCAAACATGCATAAAATCTTACTTGGTGCCAGTTCCTAGCTGGCAGGCATAATCGTATAAGAGAATTTAGTACCTAGCAGACAGTAAAACTCGAATATTGTGGGGATGGTCCGTAGCAAATACGAAGAATATTTTCGTGGTGCCAGTTCCTAGCCGGCAGGCATAATCGTATAAGAGACGTTAGTTCCTAGCAGACAGTCAAACTCGAATACGAGGGATTTGTCCCTAGCAAACAAGCATAAAATCTTACTTGGTGCCAGTTCCTAGCTGGCAGGCATAATCGTATAAGAGACTTTAGTTCCTAGCAGACAGTAAAACTCGAATAAGAGGGACTGGTACTTAGCAAACACGCATAAAATTTTCGTGGTGCCAGTTCCTAGCTGGCAGGCATAATCATATAAGAGATTTTAGTTCATAGCAGATAGTCAAATCGAATAGGAGGGACTGGCCGTAGCAAACACGCATAATATTTTCGTGGTGCCAGTTCCTAGCCGGCAGGCATAATCGTATAAGAGACGTTAGTTCCTAGCAGACAGTCAAACTCGAATACGAGGGATTTGTCCCTAGCAAACATGCATAAAATCTTACTTGGTGCCAGTTCCTAGCTGGCAGGCATAATCGTATAAGACACTTTAGTACCTAGCAGACAGTAAAACTCGAATAGGAGGGACTGGTCCGTAGCAAACACGCATAATATTTTCGTGGTGCCAATTCCTAGCTGGCAGGCATAATCGTATAAGAGACGTTAGTTCCTAGCAGACAGACATACTCGAATAGGAGGGACTGCTCCGTATCAAACACGCATAATATTTTACGTGGTGCCAGTTCCTTGGTGGCAAGCATAATCGTATAAGGGACGTTAGTTCCTAGCAGACAGACATACTCGAATATGATGGACTGGTCCGTAGCAAAGACGCATAATATTTTACGTGGTGCCAGTACCTAGCTGGCAGGCACAATCCTATGAGACGTTAGATCCTTGAAGACAGACATACTCGAAAAGTAGGTACTGGTCCGTAGCAAACACGCATAACATTTTACGTGGTACCAGTTTCTAGCTGGCAGGCATTATCGTATAAGAGACGTTAGTTCCTAGTAGACAGACATAATCGAATGGAAGGGTCTTATCCGTAGCAAACACGCATAATATGTTACGTGGTGCCAGTTCCTAACTGGCAGGCATAAGCTTATAAGAGACATTAGTTCCTAGCAGAATGTCAAACTCGAATAGGAGGGACTAGTCCGTAGCAAACAGTCATAAAATCTTACGTGGTGCCAGTACATAGCTGGCAGGCATAATCCTATGAGACGTTAGATCCTTGAAGACAGACATGCTCGAATAGGTGTGACTGGTCCGTAGCAAACACGCATAACCTTTTACGTGGTGCCAGTTCCTAGCTGGCAGGCATAATCGTATAAGAGACTTTAGTTCCTAGCAGATAGTCAAACTGTAATAGGAGAGACTGGTCCGTAGCCAACATGCATAAAATCTTACTTGGTGCCAGTTCCTAGCT